>JAECUM010006327.1:0-84915 GCA_016617855.1 Megalonaias nervosa | reverse complement strand
CTCATGTAGCCAGGCACTGAGAATACGCAGAATCTACTCCGATTATGGAGAGAGATCGATCGTATACCATTTATCCAGACCTACCACCCAGACAACCTCAAAGTAGGCAAAATCATCCAGAAGCACTGGCCTATCGTAGAATCTTGTGACACACTCAAGTTAATCCTCCCGAACAAACCAGTAGAAGCCCACCACAGAACCAAACAAAACTAAAAGACATCATAGTTTGAGCGACGCTAATTCCAATCACAAGCCAAGACCACCCTACCAAATTTTGCCCCTGTTGTGATAAAAACTGAAAAACCTGTCAACATATGATAGAGACCAACACATTTTCTCTAGCATAGCAACGAGCGAAAATTTGAACTCACATGGTCCAAACTGAACATGCAAAAGTGATGATGTAATGTATCTTATCACATGTAAGACCTGTGGCCTTCAGTATGTCAGATAAACTGAAAAGCAACACAAAAGGATCGATATTCACAGATTTGACTGGATGACAAAGATGCAGGACAGAAGTCCAGTTGCTGAACACTTCTCTTCCCCAGGTCACAGATTTAATGACGTAACACTAAGCAATGACACTAACACAGACAATCCATTTAAAACTGTGAAACTAATTATATTGTTAATATTCTGTAAGTTTCCAGACTCCATGGCATAAAGGGCAATAACCCTAACAACAATCGCATGAGCAAAGTGATGGGTCGATATGCCTTCTTTGGGTGATGCCCATAATATTTACCAGGTTTCAGAGCAATCTATCAAAAGCGTCAGGTTTTTTAAGCTAGAGTGATTGCGTGCCGCATTTAGCAATAAAACTTAAGTGGCAATGCTTCTAATAAGAAGTGAAGAAGCGAACTGATTTCTCGAAATGAACAATCTTCAAATAATATTTCCCGAGTTTCATAACGATTAATTGAAAAATGCGAGATTAGTTACTTCTGCTAAAAGTAAAACAGGTAATGACTGTCATATAAATTACATGAGAAGAGTTATTTGTTCATACATACATCTCCAGAAGACGACACTAATATAAATCAACTTTCATGGCAATCCATTAAAACGAAACACGATAATAGTTAGTATAAAGAAACTGTGTTTCACACAGAAGGATGGACGGACGGACACAAGACTTCCTATATAGAGGCGGAAGCATAACAAAATGTTTATTGAATTCAACATTTTGGCTCTTTGCATAGAATGACCAAGCGAAGAGGTGTAATTCGGAATGTTCCAGAAAGGTCGCTTGCACCAACAACAATCCCTTCAAGTGATGAATTGTCTACAGGACGACCGGAGTTTGCACGAATCCAAGATAACTCAATTATTCCTCTTAAGTTTTTTTTTTTTTTTTTTTTTTTTTTTTTTTTTTTTTTTTTTTTTTTTTTTTTTTTTTTTGAATGTTGGAATTGTCTCCAATATTCTTGGAAATCTCCAAGATAACAAATTTGATCAAAAGGAAAGAAATAAAGAAACTATTTTCTTTTGTTTGGGTTAAAATATTCACATGATGTCTCATAAAGTCTTAGTATGGCAATTGATCTTAGACAGGACACTTTGAATTGAAGATCGCTGAATTTGTCTGTAAGCAATATATTTGGAGAAATAAAAATTATTGAAGAGTAATCATGCAAGGTATTCTTCAGATATATCCACCAACTGAGATAATATATTTTTTAATAATCTATTTGTTCTTATATGTGTTATCATACGTTCAAGCGATTACAAACTAGTTTAACTAAGACCAGATAAATCAAAATCCGACTACCTATAATGGTTGAAAAATCTTCTTATTGATGCTCCTCCAGAACAAATTATTGGATGGACAAAGCGTTTACACTAAAAGACTTTCTATGATATTCAGTTGGTCCTGAATGAAACTATTTATATATGATATCCAAAAATGGCAGCCCTTTTGAATCTTTGGTAAACGCTACTCTTTCTGAACTGATGGTCTTATCAGTATTTCGTTTTCAGTAAGAGCGTCGTACGGTCTATATTTTCCCTAAAAGCAAATGGTGCCCATCATATATCCAATGTGATCGGCAAGGAGACCATCTTCTCAAATCTTTTTATCTCAACGCATCCAGAATGGTTTATTTTATTAAGCAGAGATTTTCAGTAACGAATTCTTATGATTTAAATTTGATACCCAATGAAATTGTTGCTGATTTAACATACAATATTGTTTCATACTCATCATGTAGGATATATTCTGATCGCTACTAGTTCAGAGCAATGAAAGTACTAACCAGGATTTGTACTAACTTGTTTGATATAATGTGCATTAGTTCTAAATTTTTCATATCCGACAAAAATTCATTTAAACATTTTGTTGGTGTCAAAGATGTCAGATTGGCACCATTTTCACTTAGGACCAATCAGACATCATACGAAGAGTTTGAATTTAGAAGGCGTTGCAATAAAATGTGGGTGAATCATGACACCATTTTCATATGGAGCAGGCTAGAGACTAATAATATCTTTGTCGATTGGACCATCCGTCCAGGAGAGAGAGAGTTAATATAATTTTCAAAATGGCGACCATAATGGGATGTTACTGGTGCAACATTTTGATTTAGGACCTGTTGCACATCATGGGAATTCTTTTAGTGAAAATTGTTTGTCAGTCCGATCATCCATTTAGAAGAATTAACGATGAAAGAAACTTTTCAAGATGGCGACAAGACAACTATATTGGATATGTGAGAATTTTTCTTTAGGACCAAACAGAGATCATAGGAACTCTTTGATGAAAATTCCAAATCAATGCAAACATCCATTGCGATAACTAGATTTTTCAGATGGATGCCTTGGATGTCCAAGGAGCACCATTTTTTGTTTAGTACAAACTAAAGAATATAATGAAAACCCTACGACGATAAGATCATGCATTATTGATACTAGATATGCAGCCATTTTGATTTATAATTTACTACACATCATAAAATCTTTTTCTCTGGCAGTTCTATCTTACTTTTATCATCCATTTTTGAAGAATTAGCGATAAGAAGATTTTCAGGATGACGACAAAATAGCCAAACTGGATATCGGATTGAAGCAATATTAATATAGGATTAACTAGACATCATAAGAACGCTATGATGAAATCACAGATCAGCACTAGCGTCTACTTAGGAGGCGTTGAGATAACAAAAATTTCCATGATGGGTGACTGACTATTCGTGGGGCATATTTTGAATTACAATAAACTATACCACATGCAGGTCTTCTAATGAAAACCCTATGTCAACAAGATTATCCGCTCAGTAGAAGTAGCGCTAGAAAGTTTCAAAATGGCGCCCATAATGATGTCAGATATGCAAAATTTTCATTGAGGACCTATAAACACCATAGGAAGTTTTTGAGTGTAAACTCTATATCGATACGACAGTCGTTTTAGAATAATTAGCTATAAGACATTTTCAAGATGGTGGCAAGCAGCTATATTGAACCTGAGATCGGCTCTAATTAACAAATAATATTCTAAAGTATAATTACATCGCCCAACCATAACCGGTTTTCGAATGAACGTATATAGACATGCACTCTATCTGTCATTGTTTCTCAAACATGCAGTAAATACTGTTCAATACTTTTTGAAAGAAAAAGATTTTAATTTACGCCTGTATATGAACGCAGAGTGAAGTTTCTTTCGTGCATTTTGTAACCAATAAAATCAATAAAACTAAGAGCGGACCCAGCCTGACATACCTTGCCCTTGTGAAGAAGCCGCTATCATATATCAGTGCAAATCAAGACAGGTAATAAAGCAGAAGTTTTGATAAACACAGTACTATTGATATCATCTTAAAGGGGGAGAACAAATATTAGAGATGCATGTTATAGTTGATCTTTGACGTGACTGTCTAATGTAAACTTGGATTAATAGTATAGCTATTATATGGAGATCTTGTTATGCATTACTGCAAGCAATACAGCTAATCAGCTTTAAAAATGGTAGCACCTCTTTTACAGCTATTCCTCTTGATAGATGTGTCCGGTGGTTGGGAAAGCTCATGTGAGAGTTAGTGTAATGAGACTATCCGTGTGTGACTAAACTATCAGGTAAGCATGCAAAGATTTAAAGTGTATGAGAAAAATCTGTTTTGCTTAAGTTTTACAGATTCAGAGTAGAGTATTGATGCAGTTCAGATGCTTATTACAATAGAGTAATGCAGCTGCACGCAAATGAAACGGTACTGCTTTCTGTGGGCTTTCTAAAATAAGGAGTAAAACCTGTTCTTGACCGTCAAACAGTAACTAATAAACTAATTTATACAATGTAATCATTATATGTGGAAAACACATGAAACATCCGCTCTCTCTTAAACATTCAACTTTTCTGTGCCATGTTCTGTGAAGCACTTTCAGCTATAAATCTCAGACATAATTTGTAATGAAATGAGTTTTAATAAAATGATGCAAAATTTGGATGGATCTTTAAACGAAGAACACAACTTTCGCTGTAATCACATTTTTCTTGCACAAACAGAAATCAGACGAAATACTGCAAGCCTATATTGCAATATGAAAATGACGAATCGAACGAGATAATAAGTGATTTATCGTGGAACAGATAATTATCAAGCTGTCAGACACGAAAGAAAACATTTAGTGACCGTGTTTACTGTTACAAGATACCCAGTCGAAAAATAACTCATCTTCCATATTGTTGAAGCTCATACGCAAATAAGATAAAAGAAGCATTGCCTCATGTAGTGACTCGTGGTGTATAGTAATCATAAGCATATGTCAGTACGGATCAGTACAATCATGTTTTTCTCAATGTGCAAGCACAGATAATAAATGGATTCAATGTAATGATTATGGTTTCTGTAATAAATCGAATGTAATTCATTCAGGCTCGGATGTTGTATCACCCGTCTACTATGTATACTGCGAATCAATAATCATTGAGTTGTTCTCCTTTAGTTGCATGACTATTTGTTATTTCAGTACGATTTGAGTCACACGTATAAGGCAATAACACGGCTGACACCTTTATGTACCAGATGCAGGTGAGAGCATTCAAATATATTCATCATATTTTGCGTGTAGGATAAAATTAATTATGAATAATAGTGCACAATTCTAGAAAAACTATTTAGAAATACATTATATAGTCCCATATATATTATTATATTTGGCAAACGAATGAATGAAACTGGTTTAGAAATGGAAATAATTTGAGAAGCAATTTGCGTATAATGTGATACTTTTTAAGGTTTGGGACTTAGAAATATACACTTTAAAGAAAGTTTGTGGATACTGAGACATACTGAAAATAAGTTCTGATGTTTTCCAAACATCAAAATGTATAAACTATGCAAAGTAACTTTTTCTCTTACATTAATTTCCGAGTCTATGTATCATCATCTAAACATTGGGATTGAATGTTTGCTTTTGTGTTCTTTAAGACCGATAAAACGAGCATATTGTCCTAAAATTCAAATCTCGACAATTAGGCAAATAAAAAATCTACAGACACCTTAATAATGAATTAAACTATTTTTTAAACAGGATTTATGTGAATATTAGCTTCAGGTGCAAAACTCCGCTAAGTGATGCTGTAATTTCATGAAGGTATAAACACTGTTTAAATTTGAAAAGATTCTAAGATATTTCTATCAATATTATTCAAACTGAGTCTTATACTGCATACTACTCTTCTATAATAAGCAAAATTGAATTTGATATTGGTTTTGAACAAAACTGATAATGGGTAGCTACAGCACCTTCGTTGATCACATCCTAAGTATCCGTTTGAATACAAAATAAAATTAACGAGGTAGCAACCGACGATACCCGAAGGAGGGGGGGGGTGGCGGAGAGAAGGGTGGAGGGTGGAAAGTAAGGAACCAATTTTGCAACACCACTGCACTGAATGAACCAGAATAAATTGTCAAAATATTAATCACAGAAACATAATTCATCTGTTGTTCCTTGCACACTGTTCATCATTTGGGTGTGCCTTGAGTTGTCTGCAGCCATTAGATTGATTCGTGGTCATTTTCCTGCTGTTTTCGTTTCATGGACTCCAACACTGTTTCAAATAACGGTGATACTCTCAACCGTGTCAGCATATGATTCAAAGAAGATAACTTGCTTTCCTGTGTAAAGTCAAAAAGCTCTGGAATGTCTACCGTTATTAACAACCTATTCTGCTGTCACATTTATAGCCTTGATTTAGTATGGGGGGTACCAACAGGCCACCGGTCTATAACTGCACTTCGTCTCAGGGTAGTAAATATTTATTTAATTCTGGAGACTAACCCGAACGTGAGCAGTGCAAATGTTTTAGTGATGCGAATACTTTGTCTTGATATAGGCTACACCGGGAGAGAATGTTAAGGATTCCGCCGTATTTAAATATCCAGCAATTAAATGAAGAAAAAGCGATTGAGATTACCGTTATAAAGCTATATATCTTTCTGAGGCAAAGTTGAGCCTGTTAACTATGCAACCGAGGCAGACGATACCAATTTCTACACTAGATGACCCATAAATTGAAATGCCTGTTTTAAGCATAAGGAGAAATGTGATTGTTCAATCACACTGCAACGATATAAGCAAACAGAAATCTTAATTGATTAATCAGCCTTTCCCCCGTATCTCAGTAGAATGCCTAAAACTTCACTCGAGACCCAATCTTATTTTCGTTAGGTATGTGCCAATTTGACCGTGAACTATTGCAAAGTTCATGATAAACCACCAAATATTTAGGTAAAAAAGAAATTCAGTCATTGAAAGGAGACTATGATTACTAGCAATTGTTCACAAAAAAGAGAAAATCATTAAAAGAAACAAAAACAAAATTACCCCCCCCCATTAAAATCCCAAACAGATAACCACAAATCGAAATGACGGATGATTATGTATTTAGAAAATGTCCAAAAAGTACACAAAGATATGATTTAATAGTGGTGTATTCTATACTTTTCTAACTTGTTAAATAAGCAAGCCGGATGGACTTTGATGGTGTTTTTAATAATGGTAACAAATTCTATATTTCAGATACCTCGTAGCATTAGTGCATGTGTGAATATCTCCGAAGAATATGTAAAGATCGAATGATGAATGGGATAAAGGACACTGTCCTGACTTTAGCAATCATTATTGTGTATCAGTGCAAATCAAATACACATACGTTTCGGTGCAAATCTCGACTTCACATACTATTGGAAGCAAAGAAATGAGTGAAATACAGCCTTTGATGTTGTTCAAAATTGATATGACCACCCCAATTAATTTCACACTGTGACACAATAAGAAATATAATAAAACAGAGAGAGCTTATTTTCTATTTGGTGTCTCTCATACCATCTTAATAGAAACAAAAGAAAATCATTTTGTTTCTGGTGCATACAACTTTAATAAGGGCTATATAGAGGTTCGGTCCGGGTTGTTCCTAAGTTATGTAAATGGGAGGAGAGTGAGGGTATTCGATCAGATAATATCTCGATTGATCTGAAAGGCCTTTTTCCTTAAGTTAATTAACTCAGAGGATTATCTCCACACATAACCAAGTATCACTTCGGGTGGATGTGATTCAAATTGGTTTCTGGAAAGCGGGAATAATTATTTGTAAAAATACAATGGTAATTAGTTACAACGCGTTCCGTGTTATTCTTCGTATAATGAATAGTACTTGTGAATAAAGAAAGAACAAAATTAGCAGCTAACTGCAAATGATATAGTGCATTCGTAATCTGAACGATGGATATGATCATGATTAAACAGCAATAACTTTATTCAGTGAAGTGCGTGATTAACAATACGCGCCAACGACGATTAATATTTTAATTTCTTGACCTTTAATATTTGCACGTTTGTCATGTGTGCGTGCACATTTCATTGAACAGAAAACATTTGTTTCTTTATATTTCTTAATTGGTAAAAATGGATATAAGTGCTCTGTGAAGTAAAGGACACAAACCGTGAGTAATTTTGCATTTATTACCATTGTATCAAAGTAATTACATTTGTTTAGAGTTTTCAATTTGACCAAAGTATACATGCCAATGAAATCGTATTGAATGAGTTTCCATTGTTATAAATTTATTGATGTATTGTATGTATATATATATATATATATATATATATATATATATATATATATATATATTTCTTATATATATATATATATATATATATATATATATATATATATATATGGGGTGGAATTGGTTCAAACATTTTAATTTGAGAGATTTGAGCGAGAAATTAGATACGTATGTTAGATGGTTATTTATTTCATGCAGGAACGAAAAAAACCAAAACAAATAACTTAAAAAATTGTGTTGCATTTAAGTTTACTTCACTTTTACAGGAATGCTTATTCACACGAGATGTACAGAGCATTTTGCTTTTGCTTGTATACTTACTCCGTGGTACAGTCAATTATAACCACACTGACTATGCTTAATCATAATGTTAACTACGTTCTTACAAAACATCCATTGTATATATTGGTATAGTTGTAATTATTGCTATCATTAGATTTCATAAACAAGACGTTGAACAATGTGTGATTAAATTACAATTTTTAACTTCAGCTAACACAAAGGACACCGGTTTCATGCCATAAGGTTCAGTCGTACATAAAAAAGAATCTCACAAGTAGGTCGCGATAACGACCTTGATCATGTTCGTATCTGACTGTATAGTTTACACCATTGTAGTAGATAAACATATTTGTACAGTTACTCGAAATACTTTATGAGAAGTATCGTTGTTCCAAAGGCTTGACCAGAAAGTAACTGCCTTGTTCATAATTCATACTCAGCAAGACATATATCGTAATGTGATACAAATAGATACTTGTGGTTTGCTGAGGATGAAATTATACTATGTTGTGAGGGAAAGCATGGTGTCAAAATGTAGGTGCATATTTTTGATCTACAACTTCAGTGAATGTTATAAGAACGTTAATGATTTGTAGTGTAACAATTAAATCGCAGCATTGCATAACTCTTTTTGGCAATAGGTCTGGCGACGTATTTATATAAAATATATATTTGTTACCTCATGATTATTAAAATGCATTTACATGATAGTGAAATGACATTTAATTGGCTTATACTGGGTGACTGCAACCTGGTAAAAGTAATCCCAACTACGATGACTTTCGCTCAGTGGATTTTAAGGAAACAAAAAAACAGCATCACGGTCACAAGCCATTGTTCATTCTACCGTCTATTTATTCATGAATGTTTTCATTCATGTAATGTATAATCATTATTATCGTACTTCTCTTTTTGCAAAATAATAAAGTTATGTTATTCACATTTGCAAATTTCGAGTTACCTCTTAATTTTATGTTTCTGATCTCTCTTTTCGAATTATCCACTTTTCCAAATGACAAGAACAAACTCGTAACGAAAGTAATTATCCATCTAAAATAATATCATCCATGATCTTATTTGTCAGAATGGATGAAAACATTTTGTTCAGTTGCACATCTATTTTTCACTCAATTACTAAACTAACTGAATCTATGACTAGATAATGTGCCGTTTTACAACTTTAACTCATTATAATATATATAAGATCCGTAACAATAAACATTGTACATTATTCACCTGATAAAATCGAGCAAATGTAAATATTCTAAACGTTTGGGGCAACAAATACGCGCACGTGCGTATGTGCGTGTGTGTGTTTGTTTATTGTATAATATAGCTTCGTAATGAACCTAATGAAATGATGCGTGAGTACCGAACAAACAAACTGAGATGAATGTTCTAATATCGAAAGTTGGGTTGAAAGGTTTTTGTATAAATCTTGCTAAATATCAGAATCAGTCACTAATTATCAGAGGGATAAAACTAAATCGACATTATATTTACTCCTGAATAACTTTTTGACATGTTAGTTATTAATAAAGAAATGAAATGTTATGGAAACAATAAAATTCTTATAAATGTTCTTAAAAATATTTGTTAGCAAAACCATATTCATTCACAAACCAAAGATAAAACCGTTTTATGTGCAAAATAAATGACCATTCCTCATAATCAATTACCAGAGTATTATTGAAGCATATCACGCAAAGGAAATAACTTCGCAGTCCTACTCGTCACTATGTGATGATGTGCCTTCATTTCTCAGCCACTACAGGATTTCAAAATAGGAACGAATGGTTTCGAGGAACACCAAAAGCTTCGAAAAACTCCATATATTTTGTAGTTTCAATGCTTGTGTTGCGTATCTCCATAGTATTGTAAGATTTTCACTGAGATAAATAACACTGCTATAGTGAGGCCATTTCTGTCATGTATCGAAGCAAGGAATCAAACATATTTATTTTTATATTTAAAGCCGAATCTTAACGTATTATTGGGGACAAGAGAGGCAACATATGCTCTGATAGGTGAATCCACCTTCTCGTCTGTTATTCAGATACAATATGACACATGGAAACTGCCAATGTGTGGCCATGACTATTGTTTGGCAGTACAAACATAGTTAATCAGGCTTGCAGTCTTTCAGGCAAAAATTAATGATGCACCACTTCACTGAAAAGTTCCTATTTTAAACGGTAACTGTTTCGCCGCGTAGTTCTTTTCATCCCGAACTAAGTTCAATCATAATAAAAGGCAATACGACTGAAAAACAAATATTTTGATCAAAACTCCAGATACCTGTCCTTTATAGAGCTCCAAGTTTATACTTATGTTGTATGAAGTTTACTTGCTTAGTGCTGACCAACGAATATTTACTTCCGATAAGCGCAAAAGGAAACAGGTATTATCCCGACAAAATTGATTATTAATCAAGAAAAAGGTACTCAAAAAACTCGTGAAGTAAAGATCCATTGTTACATCCCGTTACTGTGGATGGCACAACTGTTATACAAAAGCATGTTTGCTTCGCCTCCTTGACATACTTTATCAGTCATCTCGAAAGGGATAACCATAAAATAACTGCACCTTCAATATATCGCTTAGTGCAAGATTTAAAGCGGTAAAATTGAAGACATTTGGTAGGCATGACAAGTTTCAAACATATATTTGTCGATATTTATTGCAACTGGCATTTTCCCGTTGATAAAACAAGTTATTTCGTCTATTTCCCGGAGCTTAAATATGAATGATGTGATAAGATGTGGAATATGTATGAACTACTCTATAATGCTTTGAATGATGGCGGCTAGCCACTATTTTGTACAGAAATCCTCCTCTAAAATACTTTCTTTAGGTTCAGCATAAAAACTATGTAAATATCGATAAAATTCGCTAATTCTTACATTTACACAGAGGACAATAACACAATGGATTCAAACATTATTATTCATGGAAAAATTAGGAAATTGCAAATTCGATATGTAGAAGTACCTCACTTGAAAATGCAAACA
This sequence comes from Megalonaias nervosa, assembly GCA_016617855.1. Taxonomy (NCBI): domain Eukaryota; kingdom Metazoa; phylum Mollusca; class Bivalvia; order Unionida; family Unionidae; genus Megalonaias; species Megalonaias nervosa. Next base: position 73,550 of record JAECUM010006327.1, on the reverse strand, counting down.
TAAAGATCAAATTTTGAATTCATACTGAATCAATCAAAAGGTGAATTAAATCCAAATGTTGTAGTACTTATTACACAATTTATGCACAATGATGACAATAATTTCTTTGATATATGCAATGACGATGACACAAATCAGTTTCTCAACTCCAAAATATTAGAGAATGAAGTACGGAAAGCATCAAATTTGTTTAAAATTAGGAAATCACGTGGTTAAGATGGGCTTCCTGGAATATTTTTCAAGTGGAGTACGATATTGAATACCTCTCTTTAATCCTATTTTCTACAATTGTACCTTTCCTGATAGATACAAAAAGGGTTAATTATACCACTTTTTTACACAAGGCGTGGATGTAAACAATTATAGAGGAATGCCGTTACAAGATACTTGCAGCTACTACAGTTTTAAATGACAGCCTTAATACATGGACAATCAATTATTATAAGATATCGAAAGAACAGGCGGTATCCCGAGCTGGTTACTCGATATTAGATCATATTTTTATATTGCTAACCGAAAGACAGAAATATCTTTCAAATATAGGAAGATTCTATTGTACATTGATTTAAAGAGGCATTGATGAAATGGATTGAGAGAGGCTGTGGAATACAAAAAGGTTTTCATTAGAAAAGTATATATAATTCAAATATTAAATCAGATGTAGAGACTTTTCAAAATCAATATATATTCAGATATTAGGTATGGAGTGAGACAAGGTTGTGAATTTAGTCCTTCGATATTCATGTTTTAAAATGAGTTGTTATCAATAATAAATGCAATGGTGAAACTGAAATCTTTTTTGACAAAGAATTTAAAAATATGATTCTTTTAATTTATGTTATTTTCCTGATGCTTTTTATTTTGAATTACAAAGAAAGGTAGACTCACATAGCTCTTTTCTGTAAAATGGGGTCTTATAGTAAACATGGATAAGACAAATATCAGTCCTTTTTTTAAACGGTTGTAGACTTTAAAAGTGGATTGTTCATAAAGAGAATATCAAAATTATTACTTATTATAACTCTTTGTTTTCTAGTATATTGAATATTGAATTAGTCGAAAGCTATTGAAAGACTTGCTATGGAAGCTTATAAAACTTAATCACATTTCAAAATATTGATAAGAAAACGTGGCTCTTCATCACCAAACACTGCGTTCATATTATGTGATGCTCATAATGAATCAATTCTCATCTATTTATGCTAGATTTGTAGATACTAGAATATAAATCAGCAGAAAAATTCCATCAACAGTTCTGTAATTTTTATCCTGGAAGACAGTCTTCAAAAAGTGAAGCTCGTGGTGAATGTGAACGTTATAATATATACATATATATTGGCTATTATATTAGATGTGTAAAACATTGATGTAAATTGTTGCAGAAGCCTGACTACAGATACCCTAGGGAATCCTACATGACGTTAAATGCACCAGATAATAGTGAGAGAATAGCTGGGCAACTTATATTAGACCGTTATTTTGTACGTATGTTTCAGAAGTTTTGTGGATATCACATGATATTCCAGACACTGATTTATTTATTATGCAATAGAGAAAACAGTTCATGTATTGAAAAAGGCAAGAATGGTATGAAGAAGTGAGTGGATCAACCACTTTAACGAAATATGGGAATTCTAAAATTCTTATAAAATGTGAAAAATACTTTTATGTTATTTAAAACGAAATAAGACGGTTATACACTCTCTTTAGAATTAGGTGACTTAGTTACAGGCTGACGTGAAAATACTGCACGAAGATTATGTTATTGATGTGAGAGTGGAGATATTGTACATGAGTTCCAGGTTTTATTAGGATGTCAAAAATACTCAAAATTAAGATTTAAATTTCTTCCCAAGCACTATTACGAATACCCAACTTGTGAAATATTTTGCCATTTAATGTAATAAATCTGATGAGATAATCGGAAAGAACAGCACAGTTAATAAATTTTGCCTTCAAGCTAAGGACAATACTTAAATACATTATGTAATTATATTATGTACATTGTGTCATATGTATGTGATTATATGACTTACCATCATACTGCAGACTCAGGAAATACAGTTTCCACCCGATTTATATATTTTCTTCCTTGTATAATCTTGTACTTGGGACAATGGTGAAAAAGATAAATTTCTTTCTGTCACTGAGATATGTTGGCATTTGAAAATAAAATAAAATGGATGGATAAAGAAAAACAAAATGTCAAAAATCCCCGAAAATTATTTGTTTTCATAATATTATAAACTAAACCAGAGAAAACAAAAATTATATTCAGAATTATTTTCCAGGCAGCTATATAAGTTAATCATAGGATACAAAAACCAGTATCAACCAAGATATGCAACTGGCATAGTGTTAACCAAGCCATTTTCATCTCGTGGCTTGTATTCTCTGCTTGTATAGCACTTGCAAAGCGTTAATCCAGCACCAGTCCTGGTGTGCCATGCGTTCTCTGTCTGCATGTCAAAAAAAGTTGGATAGGTCGCTTTGGGTTTGTTTTGATCAACACTGATGACCTTGAATCAGTGTTTGTGCTGAATGTCTCGCAAGAATTTTTTTTGTACAGTATGAAACGGGATAAAAATCTTACCAATGTGTGATCAACTGAATCACAGATCAGTGCAAAGCAGTCATGTTGCACTCGAGATCGCTATGCAAGAGATTATTTATATATCAACTCAACTTTAATGATGGTTTGAAATAATTAGAAATATAGAGATAGTCCGAAAAGTTGCAATCGCATTACAGGTACTTTCATGGTCAGATTAGGTTCAAAATAGACACTTTTGAATCAAGTATGAAAGACTACCATATTGTAACGAAAGTAACGTTGTGTTCTTAAATCTTTTTTGGTAGGAAACTCAAGGCCAAGTAGAACTTTCTTAAGTCACTAACCTGAGTTACAATAAAGCTAGAATCATAGAAGCTTCAGATTTTTTAACATTGATTCCTTCTAACTGACCAGCAGTTAAGAGTATACAGTGCATTCTAAGTATTATGGCTGATATAGATTTTGTGCTGTTGACATTGAGTTTTATCTACAGAGCAATTGAAAATTGGAGATATGATCATCAAATTTCCAAAGCGAACACCACAAACAGGGAAGAAAAAGTAATTCAACAATTAGATGTATTGTTATTAAACCTGATATAATTGTTTGACGATTTCTTAAGTATAGGATTAAAAAGAGTTGACTTGCATAAAGTTGTGGTGGCATTGCTCTTGGTATCTAACGTGGACTTTGAGGTACTTTTGAATAACAGTGATAATCCCACATCACTACGCAGATAATGCATAGTGTTATGTATCTTCAATTTAATTGTTTGTTTGTTAGTTTTAAATATTTTAATCCATTACATGCTATTGTAATGTAACTTTGTTTACTGGATTTGATATTGTCCAGAATTGAGTTTAGTTCTGTTTAACCTGACATATTTTTTCTAATTTCATTGATAAACAACTAATAACAGAAACATTGTATCTAGTTCTTGACCTCGTTCCAAAATCAGTGACAGTTTTCGTAAACAACATTTTTATTATTTTTTTTTATCTTTCTCAGAGTAAGAATCATTAAGTTAAGTCAAGGTCATACCTGGATTGCGTGACAAGTAGCATACAAACTTCTAATTTTTTCCATGGGAATGAAATTTTGACCTTCATCTGGGAATCAGTTTTGCGTTTTAATTAGCGTATAACTGTTGTTTATGATAGAAGTTTCTTGGTTGGTCTCCAAAAAATTGACACGTTACGTTGTGACCAGTTTGGGTTGAATTTTTATTTTCTTCAAATTATTTAATTCAAGTGATTCTTTACCCTGGAAATACAAAAGTGCTCCTAAAAAATTCTTGGATGAATACATTTATTGGAATTTATACTGTAGTCAAAACTGGAATAGTATTTTCTATGATTCAACAAGAGACTGGTGACACAGCAGCACTTTGCTGACTACAACAGACTGAATCGCCTTCAATTTCGGATTTCATCGGTATTCGAACTCAGTTTCATTCAGGACTTTTTAGTACTAGGAATTCTATTTTTTAATTCTTGGATTTTTTTTTTGATTTAATTTGTATAACCGTAAGTTCTTTATACTTAATTTTTCACTTTGTGTTCTAGGGAAATAAATTATTTGTTAAATTTTACAAAGCTTGTTGTCTTCACTCTTTTCTGTTACTTGTTTAAGAGCATAGACTCGTAACAGAAAATTGGGCGCTCGTCCTTATAATATGAATTTTGCTAAATATTTCAGAAAAACAATCTTTTCTGAAATTTAAATTCCACTAGTTCAGAATTTTTTAAAATCCCAAGCATTATTTTTCATTTTAGAAATCATCAGCAAAATCAACAGGCTTTTTTACAATATCATCCAAAATAGAGAACATTTTTTAATTCTACCCAGGAGTGGTTGGAAATTTTGAAAACGGAAGTACAGCTAAAAAGTTAGAGATAAGACAGGTTCAGTTTCAGATAGAAATGATACAAATGGAAGGAGAGATGGAAGTAAGACAACAGCAAATGCAAATGCAAGAGAAAGGAAGAAAGGGAATTTCAAATTAGGTTAAAAGAATTAGAGCTGGCAAATGGAAAACACTCCCCAACGTTTGACATTTTAAGACATATGAAATCAGAACCTCTTTTCTGGAAAAAGACGTAGATCAGTATTTTGTTCATTTTTGAGAACATTGCTGAAATTTTGAAGTGGCCAAGTGACTACTGGACTCTATTTTTACAATGTGTATTTACTGGTATAGCTAGTGATATTTACAATTCACTGTCACTACAGCAACGTGCTGACTATGATCTGGTTAAGGAATGCATTGTAAGGGGTTATGAGTTAGTCCCTGTTGCTTATTGGCAAACAGTCAGGAAATATAAAAAAAAAGGAAGCTGGACAAGCTCATGTCGAATTTGCAAGAGAAAAGGAGCAGTTATTTGATAGGTGATGCTTAGACAAGAAAGTCGATCAAGATTATGACATTCTCAGACAACTTGTATTACTTGGAGAGTTCAGGAATTGTGTCCATAGTGACATTAAGACTTATCTTTATTAGCATAAGGTCGAAACCTTGGAAAATGCTGTTCATACTGCTCACGAGCATTCTTTAGCTCATCAAATTTCTTTTGTAAGCAAGGCTTCCACTCAGCAGTCGTCTGGTGAGGTCACTTTCACTCCTTGTTTGGATCAATCAAAGGGTATTGATAACAGTGATCCCCTTTCAACTACTCATTCTCTTTTTTCTAATCAGGGTGACAAACGACAATCACTTGTCGTCGAACAAGAAAAAAGATCCTGAGATCTCCAATTTGTTTCAAAGGGTCATTAGCAAAACTGAAGCCACAGAAGTACATGTTTGTTATTTCATTAAAATTGGGATTCTTATGAGAAAATGGAGACCTCCCGAGGTACCTGCTGGTGACGAATGGTCAGTGAACTCTCAAACTGTAGTTCCAAAATCGTACAGACAGGAAATTATTAGTCTGGCCCATGAAACTCATTTGGCTGGTCATTTAGGGATTAATAATACTTATCACAAGATCTTGAATCACTTCTATTGGCCAAAAATCAAAAGTGATGTTTGGAAATACTGCAGATCTTGTCATACTTGTCAAATGGTAGGAAACCCCAATCAGAAGATACCTAAGGCTCATCTGCAACGTATTCCTGCATTTGACGAACCATTTAGCAGAATTATGGTAGATTGTGTCGGTCCTTTACCTAAGACCAAGTCAAGTAACCAATACGTTTTGACAATTATGTGTGCGTCAACAAGATTCCCAGAGGTAATTCCTTTGAGGAATATTAAAACTAAAACCATAGTAAAAGGTTTGATAAAGTTTTTACTCAATTTGGCCTTCCTAAATCTGTCCAATCTGATCAAGGGTCACATTTTAGGTCTGGAATTTTCCAGCTAATTATGCTTGAATTTGGCATCTAGCAAATCAAGTCGAAAGTGAAATTAGCGTTCCACAGGAGTACAATGGAGAAAGTTTTGAGTCTGGTAATAGAATTCTGTCTCTCTTGCTCATTCTTCAAAATTTTCTTCAGATTAGGTATTAATTTAACTCACTCATTTTCTTCTTAATTTGGTAAGTTAAGTCAAGGTCATACCCGGATTACGTAACTAGTAGCATACAAACTTCTATTTTTTCCAGAAGAATAAACTTTTGACCCTCATCCGGGAATCTGTTTTTCGTCCTAATTAGGTATGACTTTTGTTTTTGATAGAAATTTGTTTGTTGGGCTTCAAGGAATTGACACGTTAAGTTTTGACCAGTTTGGGTTGAATTTTTATGTTCTTCAAATTATTGAATTCAAGTGATTCTTCTCCCTGGAAATACAAAGTGTTCCTACAAAATTCATGGATAAAGACAATTATTGGAATTTATATTGCAGTCAAAACTGGAATAATATTTCTGTGATTCAACAAGAAACTGTTGACACAACAGCACTTCGCTGACCACAACAGACTTAATCGCCTTCAATTTCGGACTTCATCGGAATTCGAACTCAGTTTCATCGCGGACCTTATATTACTAGGACTTCTATTTTTTAAATTCTTGGATTTTTTTTGGATTTAATTTGTAAAACTGTAAGTTTTTTTTTCTTAATTTTTTACTTTGTATTATAGGGAAATAAATTACTTGTTAAATTTTACAAAGCTTGCTGTCTTTACTCTTTTCTGTTACTTATTTTAAGAATATAGACTCGTAACAATAGTGTCAATGCCAGTGTTGATCGCTTAGTAGGGATCAGTTTAGGTCAGATTTGGAATGAGGTAGCACTGCCAGTATGAGACCGTCTCTATCCATATCGATGAAAACACTCAGGCAGATATTTAGATAAAATAGCACCATACGCATCAATATCAAGAAACATGAAGCAAGATATTCTTTTATAGGCGAGTCCCTCGGTTCTTTATATGTAATAAGAGACATGCCATATTTTTATGTAACAGTGGCAAGAAAGAAATGATTGCTCAGGTTGATGTTAACTTGATTTGAAAAATAATTCACACAATAATAGAATTCTTGTAGTCTTTTATATAAATTCTCTTGCGAAGTTGCACTATAAAATAAGATATGGCGAATATTAGTATGGCCATCCTAATCATGTAACGGTGCAAAGTAACAAAGATAGTTTGGCAAGTGTTTTCCTCGATTTTGTAATCCTTGATAATATCTGGATGAATAGCAAGAAATACCAGGTTTCAGAACTGGTCCATATAATTTCATTTCTGAGGTTCAGACGTAACAATATATAGGAAACTTATTTTGGTCGTTACGGTTTTGCAACAATTATTAGGTATTAATCTTAATCTAATGTTTTCTGAGCAGTCATTTACATTCGAGTGAAAATGAAATTTTTACTTGCTCATACTCTTTAACCAAACGAACATTACATGAATATACTCATAAGGATGTAAACCAAGCAAGGTAACTGCTGCATAATATACTTAATTGTGATACGCAATGACATCGTTCAATATTGAAACAAAATAACACATTTACAAGACCAATATTTTGCGAAACCAGTTTTTTCTAGTTCTGTTTATCAACTTACAGTTTACTGCTAACCGGCACACAAGTATATATTGTTTAATCATCAAGTAGCATATGCTTGCAAACTTTGAGAGTCATGAGGAGAAAATGCATCGAAATGTCAATGCCACATCCATTCTGTGCACAATCTAATGAACTAAACAAATGGAATTCGAAAAATCAATAAGTTTTATGTACAAACTAAAATCATTATTTAAAAGTGTCAGATGCATAGATGAAATTAATAAAACTGGGCTAACACTATTTCCTTAAGGTAAACTTTCGTCATGTTCATCTTTTTAAAATTCTTTTTAAAATTGAGATAAATTAACAAATTTTTTTAAATTTTCTTTTAAACTCAGTATCATGGAAATTAAAATAAATGCAGTCACAATTGTTCACAAGTAATCAGCTCATTTAACTTGCATACATATATATGTGTGTGTGCGTCCGTGTGTGTGTGTGTGTGTGTGTAACACAAAACACATATGAACTGATTTGTTGGTTAATGGCTAAGACGTTTGTAATGTAATTTGGATGACGAACATTCTAAGATACAATCTGATATTTGAATCAACTGGAAAGTCATTTTTTCTGTTTTAAAACTATATTTTGGACTCCAGTCCATGTGGTGTAAGTTTTGTTCACCTCAGCAGAAATACTGGTCTATCAATTGTCAACATCCGAATTACGATTATATTCATGGTAAGAAACTAAACACTTCAGTAATAACATTTAAATAACATAGGATAAGAATCTGTCTACATTTTACTAATGTTTTAAGACTAACAAACCTGCTTCAATTGACCTAAAAATGATAGAAACAAGAGAGGTTTAAGTCACCAACATGTATCGTGGAGAAACAAAAAGTTTGGTAACTTAATTTATTATATCAATAATCACCCCTAGAGGAGAGACAAATCAGTTATCTTCTTGATCTTCATTAGTTCGTGCTAATGCAGTCTTATTTTAGTTATTTTAGAAATAGTGTAACATTGGTAAGTTTGAATATTTTCAATTTTGTTCTCTTATGATTTAGCAGTTGTGATTAATATTTGTGGACACTAATTCTACTCTTTGAAAGTTCTGGGAAGAAAGGTGACTAATTCTACTCTTTGAAAGTTGTGGGAAGAAAGGTGAATATGTAACAGTTAGTTTGTGCGAATGGTATCATATAAATATATTCATGTTGATTTATGCCGATGATCAAAGCTGAAAGCTGCAGATAGAAGTTGAGGGAGGCAGATCATTGATTGTGCCTGATTTTGCAAGAGACAGCGATTATTTTGTAGGACTTACTAGTTTTATTCCATATCTTTGTATCCTCCCTCTTTACAGACAACGGACATAACTGCAATGTTTCGTCCATTGTGTTCATCATCGAGTTCTCCAAATGACGAGTCATGGTTTCCATCTCTAGTGATGCAATGAGAGTTGCTAGACATCCAGCAAATGCATCACACAAAAGCACTCGCATATGGAATGAAAAAACAACAACATACATTGCACGCGTTTTCTTCTTCATCGTCATTATTATTATCATTATTATTATTATTATTATTATCATTATTATTGTTGTTGTAGCTGAATAAGTAGTGGTTTGTTGTGTATCTGTTGCTGACGCTGTTGTGCTGGTAACTGTATTTGCACCAGTGGCATCAACGGTACTGGTAGTGGCAACAGAAATCAAACGACAGTAGGAGGAGGAGTGTTCTCTGTAACTCGGTGTATTTGAAGGGATTATCTTAAGACTACCTTTTATGTTAACTTTAAACTGTGACGGTAGAAACAGTATAAGCAATATACGAGTCTCATAATCTTAAACACCACTTCAACAAAAATAAAATAAAATAATAAAATCACTTACATTTTCCAGACATACAGCAAAATCAACCTATATGTTACTAAATGCCATTATCACCCGAGCGATCATATCGATCGTTACTATGTGACAATAGCAACCAATGGATATACCAGTATGAGGCTGCTGCTAGGAAACAGCAAACGAACAATGGATGCGTCACTGAGAGGGATTTCTGTGAATTGTATTATCTTGAACAACGTTTTTCAAGTATATAATAAAGAAATATATTAGGTCCAAATCAGTATATTAATTAATTTTCTAATTCTACTATGATTTTTAGCCAAGATATAAACACAAAAGAAATATTAACATCAGCATAGATATAAGAACTTGCACTAAAATACATTAGCTCTTTCTAAAATGAGCTTTTGTTTTGTTATTTTATTCAAGATTAGCTTACATAATTTGCAACATTGCTTCGACATCTCTGCTGGTTTACTTTCAAACTCTTAGCTGATTTGCGGTTTCTCATTAATAATATATTATGGGACATAATAATATTTGTGTGAACAATATGAAAGTGGCACCTTATTTGAACACATTATGATGCAATTATAAACAAGCACTGTTTATAGCGGCGTGCTACAGGTTAAAAATAAGGATGAATAACAGAAGACTGGATGATATACACTTATATATAGATCCAGAAATCACCGAGCAAACATACAGGGAAAAACTAGGATGTAATTAGTAATTGGATCTAAATAAGATGGCATTGACAATGACATCTTAAAATTTACAATATTTTGAATGTTCAATACTTTTGTTTTACCTAATTATTTATGTATTTGCCTACTTGCCTTTGATCTGCAGTGGATGCAATCGTATCACGGTGTAAAGCTGTAGAAACTGCTATCGGTGGAATGCAATCAATCAGTACAATCAAAGGTGCTGAATCAGAGATTACGAAATCAAGCGAAGCATTAGCTGAGCTTACCTCACCTTTTCTACTTTTTGCTAGTTAATTTTAAGTTTTTGATATTTTGTTAATATTAGTATAAAAACATCTTGTCACCACCCATTCTGATCTATTGTTTTAAAATCATGTTAACTATAAGATATCTGTTTCTACTTTCACGTTAACCTTAATTTTAATTTTAAAGTGCAAAACAAGCAATTACTATTTTAATGTACTCGTAGAATAAGAAGTTTATTTATTAGATGTATTTTGCAGATAATGTTTGTAAAGTGATGTACAAAAACTATTGCACACAAGTCTTCTTTTCAGACTAAAACTTCTCCGCATATCTTTAATTTTTTATATAATATACTTAAATATCCAAATAAAGCATACCAAGACACATTCAATTCTTCTGTCAATAAAATGTTGCCTTTTTTATCATATCATAGCACGCTCACATCTCTTGCCAATGGACAAAATATGACATCAACAAAACTGTATGTTGTCTATATCTTTGCGTATGCAAATGTCATTAATCCAGAGAATTTGGAACTTATAAATCAGAATAAGTGTCAAACTAGATACATACTTAATTTAATTAGTTAGAATTGAGTACGTTCACTACACAAGCTAATACTGGATAATTGATTGTCCAATTTCACAATCGATATAACGCCATATTGGGACATTAGTTATATAACAGACTGTAGATCTATTAAACGTGCCATATTATTAGCTGGTGTGCTAAAGGATTCTCATCTTGAAACTCGGATAACACTATAGAAATCACTTAATGAGAGCCTTAAACAAGAAGCAAGATGTACAAAGGTCTCCGAGGAGATTCTGTTATCTATCCGCAAACTTGTAAAACTCAGATTTAGAACTGAGTAACGATTATTATCATTCTATATATTTGCTGAATGTTTAAGATTTTTTAATTAAATATTTGCCTTATCCAACGTACTGCCAAGACAGCCTGACAACGAATAGCGCAAAACTAGTTTTCAACTAGCATACCTTCTTTTCGTCATGTATACTTCATATGTAACCATATGGAAATCAACTGTACAATCTGTTGCCACATTCCCATAGGCTGATTATCGTACAGAAACATTGTCAGAAAATACACTAATATGCTTAGTCAAAGTCGTTTTCAAGTTCAACCTGATCATAAAGAAAGCATAGAGACATTACTTTTAAATTTTCAGTAAAGATGCATTATTAACCGGTATATCTGTTCCTTTCAGCTTCACGCTTGATATCCATGTTTTACGTCTCATCAGTTTGTAAATTATTTCACACATTAATTCCATCGCAAACACAATATGAAAGCCATCCCAAATTATTTCCCTGTACAACATGTTTCTGAATGTTAATGCAAACATTCTATGTTTTTCACATTTGTTTCGAATGTTAACTACGTTTCTTCAATGCATACAGCTTGAAACTTAAAAAAAGAAGCATGATTAATAATTTCAAATACTTTTAATTTATAACTAAACCCGCGGACTATTAAATGTCAAAAAGTAAGTTCAAAATTACAGTATATTGTTGGTGATTAGCTTTCTGCTTCAAAGGACGCACTTTAGATCTTGAGAAATGCACAATGGCACAATTTCCGATTTTAGAATTGAAGTGTTTCCTAGATGGGACGATGTATTTAACACAGCATATATACTGACTGAGGGTGACAGACCAAAATTCAGTGTAAAGTATCACCACAAAATTTAGATAACAAAATATACCTACCTCTGAAATAACAACCAACATAAGAAATAATTATGAGAAATGATCAATGAAAGGTACCGTCACGGCTAAATCTATTGTTGTCGACACATCGCTGTTTAAAGAAGGAGCACATATCGAAATAGTTGCATACAAATTACGCATTAACAATATTCATCGACACATGCTTCTTATCGATGAATGTAATCGGCAGTTAAGAGAAATGTATCAAGATGTCTAAATAGGTTAAATATGAATTAAGCAAAACAATGTTAAAATTTAACAAGGCAAGACATTTTAGTGCTCTCAGTGAAAAATGAGTAGTTTTACAATACTGAGGCATTCGACATGATGGCAAACCGCCAATTACTTGTAGAAAATGCTAAGAGCTTGTTTCTCTTATTTCAGCATTAATATCATTTCAGGAATTGCATGATTGCTATCCGCTTACGAGTCGGCTGAGTTATCAATTAATTATATCGTGTTTAAAGTAGTAGCATCGAAATTTTTATAAGGAAAAAACCAACAACATACAATGAAATTATAATTAACCGAAGAAATAATTCTATACCAGATCGACGTAATGTAACGTGACAGGCACAAATGATTTCTGCGACAAGTCCACACTTAAAAAAGGGACAAAAATGTATATAGCAAATTATCCTCGTATAAAATGCCTTTAAACCAATACTTATTATTTTATTATCAGAACCCTCAACTGTTGTTTTAACTCTAATGGTATAATATGAGACCCGACTCTTTCAGACGTTCCACACGTTCAATCATAAAGGGTAGCCAATAACAATATACGAATAATTTCACGTTGGTTCGCATTGACCTAGAGCTATATTGTAACAAACATTTGATATTCTATGCAGAATGTATTGGAATTGAAAACCATACACGCATATTAATTTTTGGAGATCAGCCTAATAGCCCGCTGTACCTCCATTTCTCAAACAATACATTCATTAGACCTAAAATGATGTGAAACGTTGCTCGGCAAAGACTCAGTTAGTGTAGAAAGCGCTAAGACTGGTTAGAAACTAGATCTTCACACTGTTCATATATATATATAGTATATATATATATATATATATATATATATATATATATATATATATATATATATATATATATATATATATATATATATATATATATATATATATATATATCAACTGAAGATCAGCTTCATATTAATGGCTATAACACTTTGATATCGTAAGAAATAAATTATAAAATCAAAGAAATAATTCAGATGGGATCTCGATGTTTGCTCATGAATCCCTCTCCAACCATTTCAATCTATCCAGTGAAACAGCTATCTAACATTGCCGTTTGGTTATATCATTTAAGACAAGCATGCTGAAGTTGATCTTAAATTTTAGTTTTATCTATATGTCAACCAAATATTCCTCTGTTCACTTTGAGGTATATATATATATATATATAAAATTATACCCATGTGTTCGAATCTTCGTAGAGTACGAATTAAACATTCTCTAACCTGTATGATAGTACTATTTGTATTAAATATTAATTCTGCCTACTATTATCAAGCATTGTTTTATAGAATCCAGGGATAGCACTTTCTGTTCTGTCTGGTGTATATTTATAATTCTATATAATTAAGCCTGTATACCTTGATTTCTTTCATAGGAATCCGGAACGACTGTGTGAGAATTACTTATCAGGTCGTCATGCGAGTGTGTCTGCTACGCACGAGTGCATATAACACCGATTCAGCACCATCATTGTTTGGTGATGCGTGCTTAGTCGTGACGGAATATGGGCTGGCGCGTGCAGTCAAGGCGATGGCTGCCGTTTACCCGCGGACCTGGGTTCGAATCTCCGCAGAGTACGAATTAAAAATTCTCTAACCTGTATGACAGTATTATTTGTATTATATATATATATATATATATATATATATATATATATATAGATATAGATATAGATATAGATATATATATATATATATATATATAACTGAAGCAGAATTTATCAAAGATATGATAGTATTTAGTGTTATAGACCAATTTTAAGAATTTGATTATTACTAAAGATGAAGATATGTTTGTTTGGGCTAATCAAGACGCAATGGAAACAATTTACCATAGATTTAAACTTCTACATCTATGTCTGATGACTGGGTTAATCGCTGATCGTATATGTGGATTTGATAAAGGCATAGGAAACTTTTTGTCTATTGATTGCACCTCGGCCTCAGCAATAAATTAAGATTCAGATGACGTACAATATCTTTTAAAATAGATATCGTCCTTTGGTATTGATTATAGACTGGGACTTATACCTATGCCTCTTGTATTTGTCCTTTATTATACAGTAAGTAATATCTTTATATTATTAAATATTTAAGAAAACATAGTTATAGATTCTATTCAGTATTTATAGACTATGTAAACACCATTGATAGGGTAGAGAGATGTTTATTGTACCAAAAGCGAACTAGTGACACTCTTCGTGTAAAAATGCTACCCCACCGAGGTAAAGATTGAATCATATCAAACGTATTTTAGGATAATTTCTTCCGTAAACGCATGATATATGTGCCAGAAAACTCAGTCTTTGGAAGCTTTGAAGGCTATGTGTACTTTTAAAGCAAAGTCTTTCAAACTTTAGCAAAATACCTGTAAAATGGATTGCCTCGTTTGTTTGACCCGAAGATACCTCCCATTCTTAATTATGGGGATGAAGTTTGAGGGGTTTATACTGTCAGTGATACTGATATTGTCCATTTATCATTGTGTAAATATATTTTTGGTATACATTAGTCTACTTTAAATCTATTCGTATACGATGAATTAGGAAGAATTAGTATGCAGAATATAAGATATAAAGGTATTTTGAAATGTTGACTTAGAATTTTAAATATGCCATAAGAGAGATATCCTAAACAATGTTATAACTTACGATCAAGATGGGGAGAAAAATATGATTGCTAGGCTAACAATGCTAAAATGCTTCTATTTACGTCTGGATTCGGCATTGTATGGTGTAGTCAGGCGTAAATCATGAAAATACATTTCTTAGAATGTATAGTCAGAGATGTAAAGATATTTGTAGGCAAGAACATTCAGGATGAGATTATATCAATGGAAAGACTGCGTTTTCATTAAGTCAGTGAGAATAGAATTTATTTGTCAAAGATATCTCAAATTTTTAGGATATTGATAGTTTTGTTATATAATCACCATACTTAGACAGGGTAATGCGCAAATCAGAGGAAATACAGGAAGATACGAAAATATATGTTATAAAGAACGATTGTTTCAGATTTGTATGTTAATATCAAAAAAGAATTTCATTTTGATACAGCATGTCACCTACATGGAGAATTACGAACAAAATTATTGACCCACCTTTGTCTACATAAATCCAACTTTTAAAAAGTTTAGGATTTTGATACAAAATGATAATAGGAAATTTATGATAACTAATTTGGCATTACTTACTCTAAAGGCCTTAAAGATTAAAGAAACCGTTTTATTATCACGAATCTGAGTTTTCTTTCTGTTATTAATACTGACATTTCGATAAGTAATGTGATACGTGTCTTTGTTGAAATATTTTTAAATAACAAGAGCACATTATACTTATATTGGTCGATAAAGAATATTATATAATGTAGCAAATAATTATACAATAGATCATTTAATTTGTTTTCAATGCATGTTTTCAGCTTTGTGAACAATAATAACAATAATGTCGACACAACCTTCACAGCATACGGTATGGAGATTAGCTTCGAAAAAGCCAAACTGATGACAAACTACACCAATGGCATCAGTGCAGGAAAAAAGGTCAGTGGACAAAAGCTGGAAATAGTCACAAGCTTTATGTACTTGGAATCAATAAATTAATACAGATGAGGGCTCCAAACCAGAACTACTTGGAAGGATTGCCCAGACAACAGCACCAATAACAAGGTTGAGACCAATATGGAAAGATACCAACATTGCTTTTGGTTCCAAAATAAGGCTGATGCGCTCGATTGTCATATCTATCTTTTTGTATGCTTGTGAAACATGGACGCTCACATCATATCTAGAAATAAAGATTCAAACCTTCGGAATGATATGTTACCGCAAGATCTTGGGCATCTCATACATTGGCCATGTAACCAATTAAAAAGTCCACAACAGGATCCAATGAGCCATCGGATCCTATGAAGACCTCTTGACCACTGTAAAAAAAAGGCGCAAACTGAAGTGGTACGGTCATGTCTCAAGATCATCTGGACTGGCAAAAACAATCTTGCAAGGCACAGTGCGAGGGTGCAAAAGAAGAGGCAGACAGAAAAAAAGGTGGGAAGACAACATTAAGGATTGGACAGACTTGGAGTTTGGAGATTCCGAAAGGGCAGTAGAGAACAGGGAGAGATGGAGAGAATTGGTTGCAAAGTCAACTGTGGTGCCCCAACGACCTCTTGGGTTAAGGGATTGATGATGATGATGATGATGATGATGACGACGATGATGATGATGATGATGAACAATAATAGATAGCTGTTTCTCCAATTTCGTCATAACTATAGTTTTGTTGTGTGAATATGGATATAAGCCACCCTCTACACAGATTAAAGGTAGGAAGCCATTATGATGCGTGCAGCACATTCTGCATATCTACACATTTTTTTTAAAAACCTTTATAACCGTAACTTTCAACGATTCTCTACAATTCTAATCTTATAAACATTTAATCTATGAATTAATCTATGAATGAAATGAGCAAAACTACAGATCTGCAAAGGTTGCCTCATAATTCAATATTACCTTAACGTAATCCTCCAAGAGGAAATAGTTTCGTATTCTACATTAACTCTATCTTTCCTACTCTAATAACGTAGACTGTATTTGCTGAAACCATTACTTTCTTACGTAAGATTGAATTTATTTTTTGTGGGGATATTTTAATGGAACGGTTTCAAAGGTAATGTCAAGTCCAATGCAATCCTTACATACGGAGGCTTTGGAACGTTAAGCAGACATTAATAAACAATTAGCATATTGTGTGATCAATATTTATGCATTATGATTTTATGTTTTGATAAAAATAAATTCAGCAATGCTTAAGCAAAACAGCATAACATTCATTGGTACACGTAATTCTATTTGTATTCATTCTTATACCACCCTCTATGATTTACAATTTTACTCTACTAACGTTAAAAGGTTCAGTCCTTATGTGCCATACATCAAGGCACACTTACTACCTGGTGTATTTAATTTAGTCCACATTCCTCTTGCTTTGTAATGCAAAAACGAATCACGTTTTATAATTATTACAGCTCCGAAAAAACTTTGAATGTTACTAAGGATTAGAGCTAAATTTGGAGATGTTTTATCCAATTCTAATGATCCTACTTGGCCATGTCATATCAATACTACATACTGGTTAATGTAATACATGTAAATGAACCTGATTCAGTTTTTAAATAAGAGGAACTACTAGCCATACTTCAACAAGAGATGTATCTTTAAGTTTTGGACGGCTTGCAATTATTCACAAAATGATTTTTAATTTAATGTATACATTTTCCTTTCAAATACGTGCCTTTTCATCACTTATCTACTAATTTTAGTTTCCATTTATCTAATTCTACAAGTAAAGAAATGATAATTAGTAATGCATCCAAAACTATTGATAAAAAGCAGAATATCATACTTTGTAGAAAACTAAATATGAACTGAATTACAATTCAGCATCTTTGTAAAACAAGTAAAATATCTTGTTTAAAATGCTAATCGGCTTTTCATGAACAAACTTTCCGCTTAATTAAATTTTTAATTATTAAGTTTTCCAATGTAAATCTGTCATATTTGATCATATGATGTCATGACACATTTGCAATTTCTTTTTTGCTGTCATTTGCTCTTTCAGCCAAATCCTCCCCATTCTCCATGGCCGCTCATCCTCTCTATCATCACTCTGCTATTACTAACATTACAACTACAATAGCAAAGAAGTTATCTGCAAAACCCAGAGCCACCATTCCTAAGGTTAAAGATATTATTCATATGGTCATTTAAAAGACAACAATCATACAATTTAGAATTGTCTCTATGTATTCAAATCATAAATGCAAAGATATGGAGTCTAACAGTCAAGCAAAATTGACTATTTATTTAATCTTGTACGCATTCAAATATCAGAATGAACGCCTTCCACCGTACACATGCACTATACCCATTTTTATGTTTATCTTAACCGACAACAATCATAATTTCAATCCTAACTGATTTAATTTTTTTAAAATAGCAAAAATTCCAACACCTCACTCAAGAGCCATGTCTTTCAATTGGGAATCCTTTTAAATAGTCACAAACTAAGTCACAATATAAGTTTTAATGTATTTGGTACATTTTACCCGTCAGACACCTGCCTTTTAAAAATACATAGCTACTAATTTTAATTGCATTTCTACAGACTGTTCTTGAAAGAAGTAAAACCTCTCGCAAAAATGTTTTAAACGGAAGTGTCTCCTATATCATTATCATTATACATGTTCTTTCGTATCAAAAAGCCTCATCTCAAAAATTGTGCATTTGAAACATAGAAAAGACTTTAAACACTAAAGAGAAATCATTTAAGCAAGGCAGTGTTGAACGGTGAATTGGTCAATAAAACTAGTTTATTAGCGACCAGTGGATGCTTGAAGACGAAACAAAGTGACCATATTGGTTTTTTCGGTGATTACTCGTCAAGAAACTGTTGAAACCTTTAGTCATTCCACTTAATTAACCATACATTGCAATGATTATTTATTTTGTAAATTGTGAAACTTTCAAACGTGTAACTTGATCAATTGAAACTGATTTAAACAAAATATCAGCAAAAAGCAGCCTGAATTTCAATTCATTTTGACATGTCTCTATTACGCAACAAAACATTAAAATTCCCTGACAACCTGCCTGACGTCATATACGCCATATTTATAAAAGATATATTATCTACAGTAATAATCTTATATTACCGTGACCATTTCAAATACAAAACCCCTTTTTAATGTTAGTATCAGTTGATTATCGTCCAGTTGTTATCAAATCAATTAACTTCAATAAAAAAGGACGTCATAATTTTAGTTGGTTTATCTGAATTTATTTTACTGCAATTTCCATTGCCAGATTGCACATTTACCCTTCACAGAAAAGGCTGAAATATTACATCCTAAAGGTACGCCAAGTACGTTACATGCTAAATTTCGGAGCACATTATTTCTGTCTTTTCATGCAAGAAGGAGTCATCTTCTTATACATACATGTTATGATAATGCTATTTATTGTCTTGCAGACATCCAATCACATCTTTTCTCCTCGATCTTGTATGTCCTTACAACATCATGCTGAACGGGAGAAGCATGCAAATAAACCTGATTTAATTCTTACAAAGAATAAACCTTCTGTGATACTTCGTACTACACCTGCGATTTAGATATGGAAGATATTCAAGTATAAACAACATGACGTTTAATTTAACTGATGCATTTCAATAGTAAGACGCTAGCCTTTTCAAGAAGTACAGACTATTTTAGATTTCATTTCTCCAAATTATATATGACGAGAGGAAGATATCCCTATGTAAAAATGTGATACATATTAATGATTCCGAATAAAACAGCAGCTCATTTTATTCAAAGCCATGTAATAAAAAGTTTGAACTATTTTCTTATTATTTTATTTTACAAAATTTTTATTTAAGGAAGTGAAATATTTGTGCAAAATAGGTCAACATTATTTTATGTGCCAAAATTAATCAGCATCGTAACTCGGATAATAAAACAGACTTGTAAGAAAATAACTTCTGCATAAATCATTTAAAGAAAGCAGCGGTGAATGGTGACGTTAATTTGCCACCAGTCCCTACAGTTAACATTTATATTTTCTAGCACTGTTTTTATTGTTTTTATTTCTTTTAAACTGCTAATCTTTCAAACGTTTAACCTGATCAGTTGAACCGATTTAACAGCAAAAGAGAGATGCTCATCTTAAGATTAAACGAATTTCAGTCAATATTTACTTATCTCTATATATGCCTAGCAACGTGCCTGAGTTCATCAACGTTATGTATACACGACATATATCTTGCAGATTATTCATTTAAAACTCTGACTACATAATTTAACTGCAACACCCCTGTTGTCATCTCAATATGTGTTGACTATCGTCTTGAGACGTTTATTTCTGGCATCACAAATATACGTATGGTCTAAATAAAACCATTCTCAACATATGTTTGTTTGTTAATTTTATTATCTGTGCGTGTTTGTGTGTGTTACCCCTCCCATTCTCATGGCTTCTCCAATCTTCAATCGTTGTCACCTGCTGTTAGTGGGTTAGTAGCAAGCGATTCAACTGCAGATAACGGAGCTTTCTTACCTCAGGTTCAGCATATATTTTAAAGACAGCTATTCAAAATAGACGTATATTTTCAAACGTGTAAACAGCTCCACACTAAAATTTCAAAGTTATTTGCAAGTCTTTAGTTCATCAATACAAAGGCATTACTTAGAAACTTAAGCAATGATGAATAATAATTCACTATGTTGTTCATTCAAACACACGGAATGGTTCTCTGTTATATATGCATTATGACACATATATCTCGAAGAAATAAATCACACAATACATAAGCAAAGCATCGTAATACTGACTGGCATATTTAATGTATTTTTTAAACTATTTAAATTTATTTTTGTATACATTGTCCGACGTCAGTTTTACTCTTCACGACTAACGTTTAAACTGTATTCCTAATCTGCTGCATAAAACGGCACACCTGCAAACCGAAGTACATAACATTGTTTCAAGTTGTTCTTGACCTCGTTTTTATGCCATAAATACTCCGAAAATCCCATTGACAGTATTTCTATGGCTTAGCGCTAAATTTGGAGATCTTACATCCAATCACATCTTTTCTCCACCCGCTAAGGTGAAATTGTGCAACATTTTGGTGAACGGAAAGCATCTATAAAAACCGGTTTTCATTCTTGTAAAAGTGCTTTCTGACTTCCAAATATTTATTTACTTCATACTGTTAACCCTTCCAATATGTGCCTTTTCAAGTACTTTAGACTTAGTTCGATCGTTTGTTTCTAAATCTTACTCCTTGACAATGATATCGATAATAAATAATAATAGTTTATCAATGACTCCAGATACGTATAATTAAAAAAGGGTGATTATACTTTTCAGAAATTAATGAGAAGTATGAACTAAATTAATTATCATTAGTGTGTTATCAAAGTAAAATGTTTGTGTGGGCAATACTAAATTGATGTTTTTCAACTTTCAAAATCATTATAGTACAATAATAGAACAATAGGTATATAACAATCTGTGTATCTATAAATGGTGATGATTCATTGTTTTGTATTCCAACCATCCTCATCTCAAAACCTTGATCATTAAAGATTTAAAATACCTGACACGTAAAAACAACTACAGAAAAGAACAATTTCGCGACGGATGAACTAATTCATTTGCGACCAGTCGATGCTTCAGAAAGTAACTAAATGTAGAAATGGTAATCGTGATTCTACAAAGGAAATAGTTGACAAAAATTACTTTCTAAACAAAATTAGACCGTTCGTTTAAACATGGTTTTGTTTTCTAAACAACCATTCTAATAAATATTTGACGTGATCAGTTAAATGCGCTTTAAACAACATACAGCAAAGATATCGTAATGATCTGAATTCTATATTGGCATGTTCCTCTTATAACACATCACGTAAGTAGCCTAACATCGTGCTTCAGTTAATCATTGCGTTGCATTGATAAGATATCTTGTACAGAATATTATATCGTTACTACTATAACCACATATAAGGCAAATGTAACACATCTTGTCACCGCTCCATTTGTTCATTATCGTCTTGAATCATATATTTCACATAAAACAAGCAATGAGAGTCCAAGACGTATATATCCTCCAACTTGACCATAAACAAAGAGAAAGGATTTCTTTTACATTTTACACTACAGATAGGTCATCGACCATGTT
Organism: Megalonaias nervosa; assembly: GCA_016617855.1. Taxonomy (NCBI): domain Eukaryota; kingdom Metazoa; phylum Mollusca; class Bivalvia; order Unionida; family Unionidae; genus Megalonaias; species Megalonaias nervosa. The sequence continues at coordinate 51,489 of JAECUM010006327.1, read as the reverse complement.
TTCATTTCAATCACGAATTGTGAAATCTCGGTACAATGTCTTTCTGAATCTTAATATACACTGTATACATCAAACACTAACATTGTCAAAAAGTGTCAACATTTCTCAATATCAAAAGAAGAGATACTTATCATTATATAATTAATTTAAAATACATTTTTTTATTTTCAAACTAAAAAAAACTATCAAAAATAAAGTGTAAGAACTAAGATCTAACTGACATACTGTACTGACTATAATTCGGTATTATCTAAATGAAAGCATTTTATTTTCGATAGGAATTGATATTGCATATATTTTCACTTTCAGAATCAAAATGGTTTCATCGAGGGACAATGTATAGCACCCTATATACAGATATACAAATTTACATAACCAAATAATGTAACCCTGGCACAATAACCAACGTAAGAAATAATTAGAAGTAATCATTGATAACATTTGTCGTGACTAGTGAAAATCAATTTGTTTTCAAATGCAATACATATATAACAGTCTCTAGAAATGTGAAAGGAATATATATCTAGCAATATTTCATTTTAGGTGATTCAGCATTCCTGCTTTGAAACTATTTTATAATCATTTCCAGAACTTCGAATCTTTTAGAAGTTTAATTTGATGGATTAAGATCTAACAGAACAATATCATAGCGTAGGCTTCCTTATAATTTGATTTTAACTTAATTGTATCTTAACGAACTGTACAATAGAGAGTCATATCTTTCAATATCGACTTTCAAACTATTGATGGGCTTTGTATAAATTAAATCTAAAGATGTTATGTACAAAACAGGCACTTATTACGTCCTGTAGTGACTTTTATTTGCATCTGTTCTATATAAACCTACAAAGCATCATTTTGCACGATAAGCAAACACGACCATTAATCAATACATTGTTCATTCATATCCCACACGTATTGATTTTAATTTACATATCCATGAATAAACAAATTTTGAGCCAATAATTTAAGCAATAAAAACGCATACCTGCATAATAATCACTGATACATTTATTTTAATTCATCTTCCTTTATACTCCCCGATTTACTTTTCGCTCTTCACATCAAGCCTTCATGACGTCAACCGTAATATACTATATATAAAGGCACATTTCTTACCTAATGTACTAATTTTGGACCTCATTCTTCGTCGCCTTTATTGCAACAAAGCATCACGTGTTTATGACGTAAATAGTCCTAATATCGTTGTTTCTCCGTTTCTATGGCTTAGAGCTAAATTTAGAGATTTATACAATCACATATCTTCTCCACGTCTCAGGTAAGACCTTCCAACATCGTGGTGAACGGGGTGCATGCAAATAAACCTGATCTAGCACTTCCTAAAGAGCAATCACTTGTGATACTTCACACCGGGGTCATGCATTTAAATTTGGAAAACTTAGCAGAATCTGATTTTAATGTAGTTGATTTATTGTAGCCGTCAGATACTTGCTTTTTCAAAAATTGTCGACCAAATTTATTTACATTTCTTACTCCATTTGATAGAGGAAGATATATGCACGAAAAAAAATGCTAATTATTAATGATTTCTAATATTTTTAAATACAACATCAGCACAATTTTCTTTATGGGAAATAAAAATATATATGAACTAAAAAAAGTGAAAAATAAAATCATTCTATAAAAACCCGAAATATCTTGTAGAAAATACTAAATGAATATGTCTTATATTTCATAAAGAACATGGTACCATAATGGGACAATGAGTATGTTGCGTCCAAAAAAATCCTTAATCTCAAAACTCGAATAAAGAAACAAAATACAAAGACCTGTTACAATAAAACAACAACAGGAATTATTTAAAGAAAGCAGCAGTGGACTGCGATGTCACCAGTAAACTTCATTCATTTGCGATCAGAGGATCCTTGAAGAAGAAACAATGCGGTGAAGCGGTCATCGTGATTGTGTGAAGGCAATCATTTATCGACAAGCTTTTGAAAAATTTAATCTCTCTGTTTAATGGTTATAATTTTGAATGGATTTTCATCACAATTGTGAATCTTTCAAAAATTTAAAATGCCTGAAAACCTGCCTGAGTTCATCAACAGCATGTATACAAGAGATATATTGTCTACAATATTATTCCTTTAAAACTGTGACCACATAGAATTCATATGCAACACCCCTGTTGTCACCTCAGCATGTGTTGGTTATCAACGTGAGCCAATTCTTTCGCAAAGCTCACAAATATGCATAGTCAAAATGAAATTATTGCCAACGTTTTTTTTGTGTTTTTTTTATATTAAAACACTTTAAAAAAATGTAAGCAAAACCAGATCCTCTGTTTGGTATATTGTGTTTCTTAAACTTAAAGAATACATGTTAAACGTCAGAGACTAAACGTTTCAACAAATGTTCACTGCACAACTCGATATCAAAACTTAACAAATTTTAAAAAATTATAATCTCAAATACGCTTTAAATGAATTGTAACTGCAGGTTATAAAGTGTAGAAAACAAATTAAGCGTGGCATTTTATAATAAATATCATTCAATACATTGTACGAGAACGATTTGTTTTTAAGAAAATTCGCACAATGCTGCATTTCCAGATTGCAAATCAATATGGTTCCGTGACTGGTGGGAGAAGGGATGTATAGCAGATTCAAGGTGTATTAACGGTAACAATCCAATATATAATATTGAAATATTCTGATCTAGAAAGTTATATATCCAAAATTTACTTACGCCTGACACAATATACTACCTAACAAATAATTATAAGAAATGATACATGAGAGGTTTTGAAACTGCAGCAGATATTTTCCGAGAAATCGAAATATAAAACGTTGCCAAAAAACAACAACAAAGGATATACTAGAATTGATTAATGGTAAGAGACCATCATATTGTGTACCAATATATCTTTATTTGCAAACATTTAATTTAGAAACTTCACTTTTCCTTATTTGCAAATGTACTCTTCAATGATTTCCGAAATGAAATACAATTCACCAAAACAACAGAGCTGCAAAACCAGACTTATAATTCGATTTCCAATCACTTTTATCGTAATTAACTCTGATATTGAGTCCAGTGCTCTTGTTCTCCATAATCTGTAACACTTTTTTTGAATTTGCATAATTCAGTTTTCATATGAAAGCTATAACTATAGACACACAATATTATTTGTCGACACTTTTGATTTTTTCAATGCATTCCTATACGCCAGACAATTTTAATTTTGCTTTTGCTCGACTAACACCGAATAATTCTATCTTACTTTACTGTACGTAAACTTGCACCTACTACCCTTGTGTACTTAATTTCGGTTAACAATTCTCCCTGGCCCTTTATGAAAGAAAGCATCACATTGTCATAACATATATGTTCGAAAAGTCTATGTAGATGAATTGAAAGTCAGAATTAAATTCGATAAAAGCAATTTAACTACAACGGATTTTGTATTTTTATTTTTATCTTAACGTAGTATACCATGGAAGCAAGAGCTCTTTCATCATTAAACTATTGGCGGAGTTACAAATTCGGTCTTAAGGTGCAATGTATAAATGGATAGATACAAGTTCCTAAGTGAATATTATACCATAAAGCGTCTGAGTCGACTCTTAACAAAAAAAAAAGACGTGGCTCATTTAATGAAATGAAAGATCAGCTAACACCACCACGCCATATGGCCGGTCTTCCTCTCTTTCATCGTTACACATAGATTGTATCTTCGGAACCCGAGCTTCCGTTCCTGAGTCTGGATATATTTTTTATAATGGATTTAGTAACAATTATCATACATTTTCAAACGTACAAATAACTCCACATGTAAATGAGAAACACAATGTTGACTTGTCTGCATGTGGTTTTTCATAATATTAGTACGACAAACTTAATGATTTAAATTGACATATCAGTTAAGAGACATATGTTATGATCAAATAATAATACAAATTGCTACATTTTAGGTTGTTTGAATGCATTACTATACACTGCCTAATATAACGTTTACTCTACACGGCTAACATTGAACTATTTAATCCGACTGTCCTAAAAGAAGGGCGCAAATACCGACTGATATACATAATATCGGGTCACTCCTCATGCAAGAAAGCGTCATGTTGAAATATCACACAAGTTTCAAAGATTCCTTTTACATTGTTTCCATGGCTAAGAGATAAATTTGGATATCTTTTATCCAATCATAAATCTTCACCCAGGCGTTGTTATATCCATACATCATCTTAGTGAACTGGGTGCATGCAGATAAAACTGATTTAATTCTTGCAACCACTTGTCATATTTAACTCTAGAAAGGTGAATTTAAATTTTCGCAATATGAATGTAAACTTAATTTATGCATTTTATCATTGAGACACATGCATTGTCGCAAATTATCGACTACTTTTACATTCAGTTCCTCAATTTATACTGCTAGATATCAGCATGTACAAAAATAGCTAATACTGATTTTAAATATTTTAATAAAGAAAACCATATCATTATGCTTTGACAGAACTAAACTTTCTGAACTAAACATATTGTAATTAAATTCTTCACAAAACAAGTAAACTATTTGTACAAAATCATAAACGGACCATTCTATTTCACAATCAGTATAAAACAGAGACCATGGGTATAGTATGTGCAAATAAAAAAAAAATGTATCTTACTTTATTTCAGAACATTTAACTTTCCTGCTAATTGTTTCTTTGAATAATTTTCTAAGCTTAGAATCTTACAAAAGTTTCAGGTTTGCTCAATCAAAATGTAAAACAAACCCACAATAGTATAGCGAAAGCTGCCCAATGATTTGATTTCCATTCAATCTTATCTCAATGAACACGAAACTTGAAGTTAATTGACATCGTCGCTTAAACTATCAAACTAATGACGGACTATACATAAATTCAGTCTCAAGGTGGTGCATATAGCTACGTAAATGCTATATGAATTTCATTTCATACTGATCTGGCGCTATCACATAACAAGGCATTTAAATTTACTCTGAATGTACAGATATTGAACATGTAATGAGATTTTAATTCAGCAATTTACTTTATCACTCACTTTCTCTCTCTCTCTCTCTCTCTCTCTCTCTCTCTCTCTCTCTCTCTCTCTCTCTCTCTCTCTCTCTCTCTCTCTCTCTCTCTCTCTCTCTCTCCTCTGCTGTTAATACTGTATTAATTTACAGCTTATATGCAGACCCCTAGACATCCGCTCGAAAATTTAAATATATTTGTTTCTGCAGACATTGCATGGTCCATTCCACTTTTAAATTAGGAACTCAATGTAAAGTTGTCTGCATGAGCTCATTTACTGTATACAAATGCATTGTTTTTTAACATTAGGTACACATCAATCATTAGTAGTTATTCGATATATTGTTTATTCATATTCACACTTAATATGTACAATTTTAACTCTGTATATTCTTTGGTAAGCATATATTTTTACGAATATGTAATTTAATTACTTGTGTGTTAGTTTTAAATTCTTTTTTTTTTATTTTATTTTTGTTTCATTATATTTTATTTGAATGACTATTTTCACGGGATTTGATACTTTTGAAACAAAATTCATTCTTCTGTTGACTTGATTAGAGCGCAAAAGTATGACTTAAGCACTATTTTTAGCTCACTTTGGTTCATAGGTTTTGTAAACATCGAGTGAAAACGATTGGCTATTACCAAGGCCATGATCGGCCCACATGTTACCTGAGTTGTAAACAGCCTTTCTTTTTTAATTTATTTCCAGTGTGGTAATTTGATTCTTAGATAAGGCTATTCTTGCCTACGTGATAATTGGCGTTTTGTTTTTACTGCGCTGTTCAAATTAGTGATCACGTGGCCTGTCACGTGAGCCACCATGTGATCTAAAACCGCGATTTAAAAGAGCCATTTCCTAGTAGATCTATCCAGTCGTATTCCTACACATCAGAGCTCAAGGTGTTTCTATTGTTGATGCCAGCTTGTTCTGAAGTCCATCTATTTTTTGGAATTTAATAATTTATTCTCTAGAAAACTACACAAGTGCTCTTTTTTTTAATAAAATTCCGGGACAAGGACATTCAGTGGAAATTTATTCTGGAATTCTAAACGGGAATATTATAAATTGTGATTCAACGAGGAACTGTTGCCTTCTGTACAACGTCATCGCGTTCCATATTGGAACTTCATAGAGATTCGAACCTGGATTCAATTAGAACTGTTTAGTGATAGGACTTATATTTTTCAGTTCTAGGATTAATGTTTGGATTATGTTCACAAACTGTAAGTCCTATTTCATATTTTTATCTTGTTTTCTAGGGAAATAAATTATTTTGTTAAAACTTACAAAGCTTGTTGGCTTCACTCTTTTCTTTTGTTACTTTTGTACGAGCCTACACGTAACAAGAGAAAACTGAGTTGCTCGTCCTTGGGATATATGAATTTTGGCTAAATATTTCAGAAAATGAATTAATCATTGCTTAACCGAAACTGTCTAAAGGAATATGTACATTTGATGTTGTTTTAATATATTCATCTACTCTACTAGGTTTCAATTTTACTTTTCAAAGTACACTTTGAAAATGTTTAATTTAATTTAATTCGCTTTGTGTAATGGTACACCTACGACTTTACGTACCATATTTTGCCCTCTCAAGTGGGAAACATCACATTTTCAAAACGTGCATGTTCAAAAATCCTTTGTCTTGTGTTGCTTTGAGATAAATATGTGGATATTTTATCCAATAAATCAACTTTTCCCCAGCATTGGTATATCCGTGCATCGTAATGATGTACGGAATACATATGCTATTAAATCTGTCACAATTCATAAAAGTGCAATCGGGACCTATGCACCACCGTCTATTGGAAATTGAACAGTTTCATAGTGTAGAGAATAAATAACTTTATTACTTGATACATGTGCTTTTATAAATAATTGTATAAGAATTTGCCAGAGGAAAATGTCGACAAGTAAATGAGAACTGATCACAAGTATCGACGAATGTCAGTTCCATTTCTCTAATTCATGATGCTAGAGGAAGATGTCTATATGTATGAAAAGACAATGAGATTAATTAATGATTCCAAATATTTAAGAAAGGCTCATTCTATATGAGGTTTTCCTTTCTGGCATTGCCTTTTTATCCTATATTTGCTTTTCAAACAATGCAACGTCTGAATGCAGATGATATACGATTGAATTCATTACTTTCTGTTGATATACATAACCTCTTAATGCTCTTTTCTCTGAAGAGAAAATTATCTAACAGCTGATTAACATCTAATATTATCGTGGTTTTTATCAGTTATATTTTTTATTTCTCTTACTTCCTGGTAAAGCGGTTTATTTGTGCTTATTACTTGCATTTCAATTTCATCGGGAACTTTCATAAGGTTTCCTTGCGTAACAGATTGGTATATTGGATATTCTTTCTGAAACCCATCAAATTAAGAAATGATGCCCATCATCTACAACTATATTTGGCTACATTTTCTACTCCACCATGATGCAATATGATCTGGCACGTTTAGATCTGTCAAACGAATGAACCTTTTCTCAGGCTGTTGATAATAATCTTCCTATCTACTGCCTTCTGCCATTTTGCACTATTTAACTGGATAAAAAAGACTTAAAATGAGTGGGATTTATAGCTAACAATAGGATTTGTAGAAGAGAAGCTATAAATAGCAGTAGCTTTTCAACACCATGCTGGAAAGAAGAATAACAAATAATAACGAATTAAAAATTAGTAACGCAAATAAAACATTCAAGTTAAGAGCTGGAAACACTTTAACCAAGAAATAAAGTTCGTAAACAGACACAGAAGAATAAGAAAACAAGAACCCTTCATAAAGAAACACCGCAAATAATAATAATTAAATATGTACAGGATGTTTTGAAGTCTGTGCATTTGTTCCATTGGCCAAGGATGCAACAATTGCTGCTACGTAATTGTTGTCTATTTATTATATACATCAGTCTTTAAAAGCGCAAAGTAAACTATTTCTAGAAAACAAGATATGAAGATGATTTATAATCTTATAAATGAAATGTTAGCTGTTATAACGTTTCTGCTTTCATACTATTTCTCATTGTACAGGAATTTTATTATCTTTAGACCTGTTTTCGATAGTTATTTTGTATTTATGTGTTGACGAGTAAAACACTGCTATTCTTCTGGATTCAAATTATGGGACAATGAGTATTCTTAAGGGAGTTTCTGAATTTGGGTTTTCCTTAGATGCCATAGAAAATATAGATTTAATATTCTTGATTATCTTGAAAGTATCCTTTATCTTGCATCTTGATTATAATGTGTGCTACTGAACTTAATATCACCGGCTCTGAAAACTTCTATATCTGATAAACAAACTGTGAGTCTAGAACAAACAGTTAAAATTGTTATGCAAAATACCAGCCCAATCTATTTTTAGAAATACTTTAAGGGCAAGTTGAGCATGCCGCTCGATCTAGAATGGATACATAAGTTTCAGGAAATAAAATGCAGATGATTATGCAGCATTAACGTTAACTCCTACAGTTGGACACGTCATTCTCTTGAAGAGGATAATAAAATATAATACATTCACCATCAGCTGTGTATACTGAAGAAGTTCAATACTTAATCCTTCTGATTTAGATATCATAGTTTACAATTTATTATTTGAGCGTAAAATGGATGCTACCGGACAAAAATCAATTAAGTAAATGAGTGCTAGTAGACCCACGAAGGAGACATATAAATTAGAAACATAATGTAGAGTTCCCTCGATGTGTTCAATTCTCACATACAAAAGTATTTGCGTTTAAAAGTTAAACAAAAACGACTGAATAAAAAAATCTATTACACAAATTGCTTTTATCGACTTCCACTTTACACAGTCACTAAAAAAATATATCGGCATCCAAAACGGTAAAGAATACGTAAACAAAAGTTTAACTCTGCTTGGTACGTTTCCGTTTATATCAGTACATTTCCACCCAACTTCAGTTTCACTCTTAACAGCTAACATTGAAAACTTCAATCCTAATATGTTTACAAAAAGTCGCACCTATTAATTGATGTAGTTAATTTCGTTCATCATTCAACCTACCGTTTCATGCAGGAAAGCATCACCTGTTTACAATATACCGTTTAATGTGTTTCTATGGGTTACAGCTAAATTAGGAAATATATCGAATCACACCTCTTCTCGAGGGCAACACATTTCAAAACGGGTCCCATACAGGTAAACGTAACATAATTCTTACGAAAAAAAAACCCCAACCACTTCTGATACTTCAGACCACAGTAGCTCGGCTGGTAGGGTGAGGTAGACGCGTTAGCACAAGGGTCTCAGGTTCAATACCCACCCAGACCAGGCCGGTCGGCTGCCTCGGTGTGTCCTTGAGAAAGGCACTTAGCTCCCATGTCCTCAGCATGTCATATCAATATAGTGCTAATAGTGCTTTTAAGAAAAACAAATATATAAACGCTTAACACAAGAGACGTGCAATTATATTTAGACGCCTTCCAAATATTCACATATTGTTTTCAATTTAGTTGATGCATTTTACCCATAAGACACTTGCCGGCTCAAAACTTCCGGTATTTTGCACAAGGAGAGTGTACTTAAATTTGGAATCCATCCAAATGCACACACTATGATTTTTAATTTAATTGACACATGTTACCTTTAAGACATTCACATTTGCAGACATTATCGACTGAATTTATTTCGACTGATTCAAATCATCATGCTACAAAAATAAATGAATAAAGCAACGAGACTTCAAGCAGAAATAAAACGTGGCATACATTTATTGAAAGGTATGAACAACTCTATTAGGAAAGATAGATTTTGATGAAATAAATTGATTAATGCATAAAGAAATCATCATACTATAACTGCAACATTTTCATTTATTTGTATGCAATTTTCTATGACCTGCCCGACATCGTAATTTCTTTTTTATCTATTTTATTTCTGTAAAATTCATTCCTAATACCACGTGCAACGGCGCACCTGCTACCTAGTGTATAAAATATCGCTTCACATTCCTCTTGATCTTTATTTTAGTAAACATCACGTTCCTATAAGATACATCTTATGTAAATCCATACTATCGTGTTTCCATGGGTTATAGCTAAATTTAGAGATGTTAAACCCACTCACACCTCTTCTGTACGGCCTAGGTAAAATCATTAATATCCTGGTTACCTCTTTGATTCCAAATCAACCTGATTTAATTCTTGCAAAAGAGAAACCACTTATGTTATTTGATAAAAGAGCCGTGTATTTGAATTTCGACAACTCCAAATATTCGCAATGAGATTTTTAATTTATTTGATACATTTAATCGGTCTAGCACATGCATTTTCAAACATCTTTCCGCTTATAATTTATTTGTTTCATTGATTGTTTTTTGCGAATTTTTAAAGTGACAAACGTAACCAAATAGAAGCACGTTAACTAGGACAACAGGAAGGACAACATGATCATCTTAAGAGGCAGTGTATATAAGTCACATTCAATAATTGATATCGTGAGAAAAAAGGACAAAACTGACCGCCATCATGCATTGTAGAAAAGAAGCTCACGATGTCGGACAGGTTACAGAAAAAAGAATTCAAAAAGTTAGTACCAGTTAGCATTATGAACTTTTGCTTTTGTGTTTTTTAATTTATTTTATCCAAATATACCTTTCCTATTAGAATCGTTTATATCTTTTAAAATAATTATAGACATAAGAGGGAAGGAAAAACCTTTAAACAACTATTTTGATGAATGAGATTTCGGATGAAAACCTATTATGCATTCCACGTGTTATATTCTCCTGAAGACTCGTTGCTTTTGTTCAATTATTTAAGTAGTATTTTTTATTGTCGCAGGGACCTATTTTCTTTACTATTTTTTTCGTTCGTTATCCGAGGTTTGTGATTTCTTTTCATAGAAAATAACGCGTACGAACTCTGAAAGAAATATAGAATGTAACATACACACTGTCGCCTTATGGAACTATATTGACTATGGAAAAATGAGAAAGAGCTGTTTATTATTTGCTAAAAATATTTTACTTATTTTGGGAACAATTTGAATCATAATTTATTTCTTCCTTTCTCTTACTAAAGGATCATGAGCTGCCATTTAATTTAGAATCTTTTCAGTAACTCATTATGAGCATATTTTTCTTCCATCGATATATCATCCTCTGCATTATGATGTGGAGAGATGAAATCAATATTAGTCGAAACATTTTGTAAACGCAAAGGTCAAACGATTAAAATGTTTTATTTACATGTAATATTTATTGTCATCCCAGTTTAAGCAGAATACTCTGGTACGACGTATTGCAAGAGATGTTCTTTTTCAAGATTGCGATCAAGTTTATTTGCATGCACCCAATTCGACAGTATATTTTTAAATATACAAAGGCCAGAGAATGTAGCTGTTATTGGATATAACATCTCCAACTTTATCCCGAAGCCATAGAAACACAGCAAAAAGAATGACCAAAACAAGTGTGTACAGAAAGATGATGCTTTCTTGCTTGACTGGGCAAGAATAATGTCCTCCGAAATTAAGAACATGGGCAGGTAGGTGCAAGTATAGAGAACACATTAGGATATAATTGTTCAGTTTAGCTGTGAAGAGTAAATTAGGACAGTGTGATGGAAAATGCATTCGATTAAATATAAAAAAGAAACATTAATCAATATTGTGAGATATATTTACGCATTGATGAACATATAGCCACCAAGTAAAATGTTTAGTTTTGTGACATCGATAGGGCAAAAGTGACTGGGATTGATTTTATCGAGTCAAACGTTGAAAAGTTCAAAATTTTGAGGAGAAAAAAAATTTGAAAAATATTTTATTGACAAATCGACACTTCATGAAGAAGCATAATGTAGTTGATGTACTTCTCCTGCCTGATAAAAATATTTTTCAATAGCTTCCTAAATATTGAATTTATAAATGTCTAATTTAATGACATAAAATCGAATAGTAAAGGTTGTCAGATAATTTCTTTTCCATTTAATTTTATCTCAACGTAAACTACGATGTGAGTCAGATCTTCAGCTGTTACATATAAAAAGATATTATAAACCGTCCTGTATTGAAATTAATTCCACATTTCTCTGGAGCTATCGTGTAACAAAACGCTCACATTTGCTCCTAACGTACAATTATCATTTAATGAATGACAGTTTTGCAATTTCTTCTGTCTGTTTGTCCCTCTCCTATCAATTCCTCAAGGGCGCTCAGTCTCACTATGGTCGTCACTCTATCATTCCTACCCTAATAACGGAGATTTTTTCAGCAGTAGGTGCCCCGGGTAGCCTAGTGGCCTCAACGACTCGCTTTTACTGATCATAGCAATCCCATCTCTGTCCGCGTGGGTTCGAGTTTCAGGCTTGGCCAATGTGGGTGTGTGAATAATCTGCTAGTAGTTTCCTGTTGATCGGTGGTTCCTGCCGCTATTTTCCCGGGTTCTTCTTCTATCAGTGATACCGGCCAGCATGTCTAGCCTATCATACTCTGATTAATGGTGTTAAACCCAAAATAACAACACAGCAAAATATTATATGCAACCCCCTGCAAAGGTTGAATATATTTTCTTAGGAACATTAAATGAAACAGACGTACATTTTGAAAAGAATATAGTCAACTTTATACTTAAAATTTAAAACAATATGTACAGTTGTGTGCTATTTATACATGCAGAGGCATTGTTTATTAACATTTGGCAAACATTACTCGTTAAGCAGCATATCGCATAATCATCTATAACATAATAATAATAACTTTCACTTTACTTATGTGTGTTTGTGTGTTTTTCTTTTATTTTAAACGTAAGTTTAACAACTTTTAGTCATATCGCTACGACTTCTGCAGTGTTTATATTCATATCATGCACTGGCGCATTATGCTGCAGACATGTAGCGTGGCCGACCAGTCCTAATAGTAACCTCTTACTGCTGAAAGCCAAGCGAGGTAGGAACCAGTACCAGTGTTATCAGTCTCTGGTATGACTCGGCCGGGGTTCGAACCTGCAACCTCCCGCATCCGAGGTGGACGCTTTAACCACTTAGGCCGCAATGACACAAAAATTTATGTGGAACTTATTTCAAAACGGTTTCTTAGCGTTTCGAGCTAAACAAGCCCATTGTCAGGGGAAAAACAACTTACATATACAAAAGAAACACTTAGCAAAAAATCAACAAAAACTTCTGGACTCCTATAAGTTAGAATCACAAGGGGCAATTTACATCAAGAAATATACTAATACAAAGTTATGCACACAAAAAATAGACGAGCTGGTACTTCTGCCTATCACACAACGGGACAGTTTATTTTGTATGGAGGGGGATTACCGCCATAATTCTATGCGTGTATTTTCTAATCTTCCTTGATTGCATTATTGTAAATAGCTGCTTGCAAGTGCTATTTTCATAAATCTATCCATATATATTGTATTCTCCATTGATGCAAATTGTATGTGGCAGTTTGCAAGTGCTACTTTCCTTCTGCGTTATTTTAAATGGCTCTTGCAAGTGCTACATTCATAATTCTAGTCATAAATTTCCTATTCATTGATGCAAGCAGTAAATGGCTGCTTGCAAGTGCTTAGATCTGCTTTCTTTCTGTTTCATTGTATCTTGGAATTTGCCAACTACTGAAATGATTATGTAGTTTGTCGTATTGCAAATGCTATGTCAGTTATTACAAGTTTTAATATTCTATTTTTAAACTTGCTATATCACAAGTTACACAGATTGCACCTTCTAAAATTATGCTTACAATGTAGCATCAAGCACGTTGCAAGTTAACATCACGGAAGTAGCATAAAATAATGCCTCATTATGACAACAGATGGCGCTGTGACACGTCAATTTCTTACAATACGACTACTCCCCTGACCCTAGCAACAAGAGGTTATACCACTTTACGGCATGTTTGGGCGTCTTATTTCAAATACCATTCGAATTATATTACCGCATTTCAGTCAGCTTATTTCTCAGATTATCAACATTCGGAAGAGAGGTGGCCTGCAAGAAGCGCAAAACAAATTAAATGTATAAAATTGTATACAATTAGATGTATTTACACAATGTTATATTTCCGTTGACCCTTCCCACCGCATTTTTATTTGGACATTTTATGGTGTAACACTGTACCTTACCGCTACCGCATGGTGTCAGAATAGGGTAGCCGCTTACAAGCAAGGTTTAAGGACCTAATTTGTTTATATATTCTCATTCACAATGTTATCAATTTTGAGCATGTTTATTATTTCAGAGCACTGCAGTGCAAATTCTGCTTTTTGTGTCAGTAAAGACCTCATAAGGTTTGAACAAATTGCAGATAATTGCACTGCAAGGCCATACTTTCTCTTTTTTGTTTATTCATGAGAGAGAGAGAGAGAGAGAGAGAGAGAGAGAGAGAGAGAGAGAGAGAGAGAGAGTACATTACAAAGATGATGATTCTGTTTATTCTCATTCGTATGAAATTAATTTTTACTGTTAATCTGCAGTTTACAGTGGCAGTATATATATATATATATATATATATATATATATATATATATATATATATATATATATATATATATATATATATATATATATATATATATATATATATAAAACAAGAAGTAAGGTAAATATGAACATTATACAGAATTCTTATATATGTATGGCATGGATGATCATGCAATATCCCACCATAAATAGCAAGCATGTATTGTCACTAGTAGTCTGGGACAAGTAACTCCAATTTCATTTAAAATCTCCTATTCCAATACAACAGCAAGAGGTAAATGACTTGAAACAAGGACATGAGATATAAAACATATACTGTAGCATAGCTACATGCTACAAAAATATGAACTTATTTCATTATATAAGAAAATAAATTCTAACAGTACGAAATATATTTTCTGTATCTAAAAATATAAAGAACATTTCCTTACAATTATGAGATGCTTTATTTCCACAGATATCAAACTGGAAACTACGTTTTTTTATTATTTAAAATCGTATTCATCCATATATGAAGCGATATTTATAGTACAGAAAAATTGATTGAGTGTAAGGTACTTCACTGATAAAACATCAGACTCCTTTGGTAGGAATTATAAAAATATAATATATTGAATATAAATAACGTTGCTACCACTACCAGTAAGCAGCTCAATTTTATTACTACCGCTATAATACAGTACCAAACTTGCTTGATACGTTTGGATATGAAATTAATGTAGTAGTTAAAAAGATTAATACAAATTTTTACATGTATCTTCAACAGATGTGATTGTTTTCTGTTAGAAGAGTAAGACACACACACAAACACACACGTAATTTTAAAAAAAAAAAAAAATTTAAGGCGACTCACAGCTCAGGCTGTTGTAGCATCCATTCCTCCCCCCCCCCAAACATCTTCATTTGTCTGTGATTTTATCATTATTTTATCCTGTTTATAATATAAGTTAATATTGTCATGATGCAAAAAAATATCAGCACAATACAACTATGCAAAATAAATAAATTAAAACTATATACAGTCCTGTGTTTAACTTTTCATAGGAAATATTAGAGAAAAATAAATATTTCATGTAAACCGGCATTCATAATACCAATATTGTTAGATGAATTAGTCTAAAACAAAAATTATCATATAGGTAGGCAATTATAAGAAACAAAATACCTGGATTGTCTTTGTACATTGTTCTTATAGATCTATTTGCCAGTCCCTTTTGTTTTTCACTTTCACACAAATATTACATGAATAAAGACACATTTTTCACACAATTTGAGTTTGGATTGGACATACACTCGTAATTGCAATATCCTTTTCCTTTCGTATACCACATACATTTGTAAATTATGCCTCAAGAACGGTCAGGTTATATTCCCTAGTGACTGTACAAGAATTGACCCCAACAAACATTCCATTACTGGATGTTTTTTCAATATATAGACTGTACAAAACTGCTCACTTTTTGGAGAATTTTTTTGTTGCGGGCAATAAAGTAAGTTGTTTGCACTTGCTATGAGCAAAAAAACCATGAAAAGGATTATGTTTTATTTGCTAATTTGTTATTTCTGATGCTTTGACCTTCACGTAACTATTATATTTATGAACCTGAAATGAAATTTTAAATTTGGCCTGTTATCTCTAATATATGTTCCTCGGAACAATGGATAAAGTAAATTCCATAATTTAAATGACTTAATCACTCAACAGAGAGAGAGAGAGAGAGAGAGAGAGAGAGAGAGAGAGATTCATAAGTTAGTTTCTTCACAGAATAATAGAAACGACTAGCCAATTTCTGACTGCAGTTGTAAGATATCTGAGCAGAACGTAATAGCTACTTTATAAGCATGCAAGATATTTTAATGTGAGTTATAGGCCCCTAAGTACTATTCCTCAGAGAAGACACAAGACTGGGTTTCAGAAATTGAAGCCACACAAGTACCAGTTTGTTACGTTGTGAAAAATGGGGTCATTATGAGAAAATGAAGACCACCTGATGTACCTGCTGATGATGAGTGGTCAGTGAGCAATCAAACTGTTGTTCCAACGTCGTATAGACAGGAAATTCATAGTCTAGCCCATAAAACTCCTTAAGCTGGTCATTTTGGTGGCAATAAGACTTATTACAAGATCCTGAATCATTTTTATTGGCCGAAAATTAAAAGTGATGTATATAAGCACCATAGATCTTGTCACACTTGTCAAATGGTAGGAAATCCCAATCAGAAGATATCTAAGGCACATCTGCAACCTATTCCTGCATTTGACCATTTGACAAGCCATTTAGCAGAAAAATGGTAGACTGTCGGTGCTTAACTAATATCAAGTCACTCAACCAATACTTGTTGACCATAATGTGTGCGTGCTCAAGATTTCCATAGGCTATGCCTTTGAAGAATATTAAAACAAAAAAGTTTAGTCAGTGTTTTGTAACACTTGTTTGCCTCCCCAAATCTATCCAGCAACTTTATGTTTGATTATTTCCAACAACGTATGCATGAATTAGACATCCAACACTTTAATTTTTCTGCCTATCACCCTGAAAATCAATGGGATAGAACAAGACTGTCCGAAAACACTCTCACCTACCCAGGATACATGAATACAATTATACCGAATCAAGCCTTAAAAAAGACAGTGATCAGTAAAATCATGCATTGTATAATTATCGAGTAAGATCAGGAGGCTTTTTCCCCATGTTGGTAATTATCACCAAATGAAAGACTCCATGACTACCCTAAAACAGCAAAAGACTGTCCCAAAACACCCACAACTACCCAGGATACATGTAGGCAATCAAACCAAATAAAAAAGACAGTGGTCAGTAAAATTCTACCCTGTATAATTATTGAGTAAGATCAGTAGTTTTTTCTCTTGTTGAAGGAAAGATCCTAAGACTGTCCCACAACACGCTCATCGACCCAGGATACATGTATACAATTACAATAACTTAATGAAATATGCAGTTTTGATGCATTCTCTCTCTCTCTCTCTCTCTCTCTCTCTCTCTCTCTCTCTCTCCTTGATCATAGATAATTCACTAAACTACTTTTATATTGCAAGGAGCAGCACACTTAGTAAGTCGGAATCATGTGTCACTACATTCATAGTTCAAAAATTCTATTGAAGTTTTTTTTTAAATCTTTAATGTGACAGAGAGCAGCTGAATAATTAGAACCTAAGGGTACTGTATTTATAATTTTAAAATTCTTGAACTAATTTATTATTTTTAATTGGTTTGATAATGGTAAGAATTACAATAAATAAAAGTAAAATCTCCCATAACATTATGTCTTATGTCTCTGATTGCAAACCAGTTTTAAAGCTGTTTTTTTAAAATAATTTTTAAAATTTGTCTTATAAATACATTCAAAGGTTGAGGTTCTGTACATTAACAATGCAAATTAAGTATTGGAAAACAATCGTACACTAAATCTAATACTTCTAGTCGCAAGTAAACATTTTTATCTTGACATGAACATGATTTACCACAATTTGATTATTTCGGCTTTCGCGACAAAATATGTTCCGAAATGAAGATTGTAATAAGAATAAGAAAACCATTAGGAATGCTTGATTTTTTAAAATGTCGTTTTACCTATAAACTTTTTTTTATGCGCTATTGATGTTGCTTTGAAATATATTATTTTCACCAGAGCTTCTGTACCATACTATCACAGGAAAAGTTAGACGTCTGTGAGGTGCGTCAAAATGGGTGACGTACAATACGATCTTTACAACCAGGGGTCCTCTGATGAAAGCTCGTTAAGAAGAGCACGAGGGAATATATCATTGTCGTTTCTGATCCTTACTTTGCTAAAATAACTAATGTTTCCAAAGTAATGAGAGATATCACTAAGACGTAGATTTCTTAAACGGTGAAGTAAATACTTAAGTGCGTCAAAACGGGGGTTGAAGAAGATGGACCACCCTGCTGTAGTGTATTCATTTTTGTTTTCGTAAGGTGCTTTAAATCACTTAGATCTTCGAGAAAGCACATGGTTTCAGAGAACGATAAAAACTTCGTTGCTAACGTACACCCTAAAAAGGGGACTGAAAGAGTTACAATGTTTATCGACACAAAATGAATGCCGTAAAGTTCCTTGGGGAGCATTAATTATTTCTGGTAATGGAAAAACTTTAGAAATTTAGAGCGCCGTCTGTTGTCAAAATTCCATGCTAATCTCTAGTATGCCATTATGACAACAGATGGCGACACGAGTCGGATAACAAAGACGATACTGATAAAACTTGGTATTTACATTGTTGCGAGGCCAAATCTGTGTGAAAGCACAAGTTGGAATAATGTAATTGTAATATGGCGAGTTTACAAACAGAACATACAATACTTGTAATAACTGACATAGCGTTTGCCAACGACAAACTACAGAATCATTTGAGTAGTTGGCAAACTGCAAGATACAATGACGCAGAAGGAAAGTAGATCTAAGCACTTGCAAACAGCCATTTACAGCTTGCATCAATGATTTATAGAAAATTCATGACTAGAATTATGAATGATGTACTTGCAAGCAACCATTTACATTAATGCAGAAGGAATTAGCACTTGCAAACTGCAACGTACAATTTGCATCAATGAAGAATACAATATACATGGATAGATTTATGAAAGTAGTACTTGCAAGCAGCCATTTACAATAATGCATCAAGGAAGATTAGAAAATACACGCAAAGAATTATGGCGGTAATCCCCCTCCACAGTACAGAAGAACTATATTGCTTTAAAACATCTTTCTATGCAATTTTAATAATTATAGTATGATATTATATTCGAATGATATGTAAAAGAAAGTTTCACTGTATAAATCTTTCTTTATCTTGAGGAGGGGAGGTGTTATGTATATTTAATTTTTACCGCGTACATGACTTTTGTCATGGTTGAGGGTTGCTCCTAACTCATTTTTTTTCCTCAAGATTCTAAGAAGTAAGCAAGATGATTACTAAAATTTAGGTTCACGTTCTGGCGTTGTTTATGAGTTAGTAAATTTGTCCAGAACATTCAGTTGCGTCATAGGTAAGTCGACAGTGTGTGTGTGTGTTTGTTTGTGTGGAGAGAGAGAGAGAGAGTTTGGTAAACAACTATTCATTCTTGCTTTAAGATCACAATAACTTTTAGATGTATTTAGATATAATCTGAGATATAATTTATTCATTGAAATTACAAAGTACCCATTGCCTTTTTCACTTAAATACTACTTTGGGATTATCGAGAACGCATTAAAAGACGTACACGATTGTAACATTGTGGTACATCAGGAAATTCTAGACTTTTGGTTCATCCGTACATTCAAGACTCTTGGTACATCAGGTCATTCAAGACTATTGAAATTCATTCGTAACATTTTATAATTTTGGATTTGTGATAGGACAATTAGGATTATTTGGGATTTGTTCACAACAAAGTAAATGCCTCTTAAATTCTCACTTTGTAACTGAGAGATATAAACTATTTCTTGATTCTAATAAATTTGTTGGTTTAGCTTCTTTCTGTGACATAGTTTAAGCCCTATAGTCGTTGCACATATATAATAATATCAGTTTCCCTTTACCCTCATTTATGCTTCAGAGACCCCTATATTTTTAATCTGACTTCCAGTTTTTATACCAAAGTTGTTGTTTTTTTACTCAGTCTGACGCCCATTTCTGACAACAAGTTTTTTTTTTTTTTTACTCTCAATCATGCACTACTAAGGGATTCACTGAGTAAAGAAGAGTGCCGAGTACCTCCTTAATATATCCCTTATAGTATAGTGCTTTATTATCTTTAAAAGAAAAACAAACGCTTTTTTTAAAGTCAGGGAAGCCTCCTAAAGATTTAAAGATGAGGATAAAAAGAATTCAGAGGAAACAAATGTCTTCTCGATAAACAGTTTGGCGGTTCTGTTACGATTGAATTTTCCAAGATTTTTCACGACGGTCAAATTTTATTGTCATAACTCAAATATTTGCAATTTTAATAAAGGCAGAATTTTGCTGGTTAAATGTTGCATTACTTTTCACATTGCACAAATATATTACAGCGTTTCCTCCTTTATTCTACGGTAGTAATTTAAGTAACATTACACAGTATAGATGATATATGAAGACAGTTGGTGATCTTAGCAAATTTCTCCTTACCCACGTTTGTAAAGTAGAAAACAGATATTGGAAAATTATGAAATCTGAAGTCGGGTGACACAAGCTCTTGCCCAGCAGGTCGACCCCTTTTGGAAACAGAGTGAGTTATGAAACAAATCTTGTAACTTCTCGTAACTTCAGAGCACACGGTTGAGTCAATTGCTTTAACCTCTGACCTTTTATGGAACAAGATAAGCATTCCGTTTGCCCCAGAACAATATAAACGGCCTCCCAAACGCTAGGGAAAAGCCGCCACATAGAATTCATCTTCGAGTTCTGCCGTTTCCCTTTCAGGGAAGGGAAGAATGCATTTATTACATTTTGAAAACTTTTCTTCTAGTGATTTAATGCATTAATTGTGATGTTTTAAAGACATGAGTACTAATTCAATTTTCTCGTGATCATGCTGTATTCCTTTTGTTATGTATATTTAATTTGTGTTTGTTAGGTTTTGTTTCTCCATGATTATAGATTATGTATAATTGTATTTTGGAATTACCCTTGTCCAAAGTCAAGTTCACAGTGTACCTGACTAGGGACGTTGATGTAGTTTTAAGTTTCTAAACAAATAATACATAGTTAATATTTCTTTAGGCGCGTGTGTTAAATATTAGGATCGTTATCAATAATGGCAAGCATGTTTATTTTGGGTCTGGGTCTAGGATATTGGAATTCCCGCACGAAGAACCTGTTACACCCAATGTTTCCCAACATCATCATCATCATCATCATCAATCCCTTAACCCAAGAGGTCGTTGGGGCACCACAGTTGACTTTACAACCAATTCTCTCCATCTTTCCCTGTTCTCTACTGCCCTTTGGGAATCTCCAAATTCCATGCCTGTTCACTCCTTAATGTTGTCTTCCCACCTCTTTTTCTGCACCCTCACACTGTGCCTTGCACGATTGTTTTTGCCAGTCCAGATGATCTTGAGACATGGCCGTACCACTTCAGTTTGCGCTTTATTTTTACAGTGGTCAAGAGGTCTTCACAGGATCCGATGGCTCGTTGGATCCTGTTGTGGACTTCTTCGTTGGTTACATGGTCAATGTATGAGATGCCCAAGATCTTGCCGTAACATCTCATTTCGAAGGTTTGAATCCTTCTTTGTAGATCTGTTGTGAGCGTCCATGTTTCACAAGCTTACAGAAAGATGGCTCACACGTGTAAATTTTTAAAATATAGAATGTTGTTTGCTTTAATAAAAACTCGCTACCTAGACTTCATCTTAGAGTTCTGCCTTTTCTCTTACAATTCGAACCTGGTACCTTCTCGCACCCAAACGATATAAACATCGTGCATCGCGCAGAGTGACACCTACGTTAAGGGAGACCAGAAACTTTATCCCCCACCCTCTCTCTCTCTCTCTCTCTCTCTCAATGTGAGAGCTTTTCCACGAGTAAAATGGGGCATGGTGAAAAGGCATTACATAAATAATAGGTGAGAAAGCATCTGCACGAAAACATAGGTGGAATCTGGGAAAAATTAAATTCATATAATTAATTTCACGATACTTTTAAAATACAGTAGAAATCTTACAGAAAATAGTGTTCTGATATCTTTTTTTTTTTTTTCCTTCTCTTTGTTTTTATTTGAAAGATGGCATCTAACCTTCTCACATCTGGCAATTCGACCTGAAAATCATTTCAGTCAGTCGTATTATTGATGGCTTTTTCCCTTTTGTTGCAAGTTACGCCAGCATCTTACCACCTGCTTCATACCTTATTTACCAAGGAGTGTAAAGAACAAAAAAAAAAAAAACATTGCTTTCTCACTGTGGAATGCTTGTGTTAATTTTTGCACCTTAGTTCCAAATTACTCTTAATTTATCAAAAAGTTTAAAATAAACTGAATTTCAAACAGCTCAGTGTCACTTTATTTCCATACCTTAAAATCTTTGTGTTCTACATTTCTGGCACAACGTTTGGTTCCTTTTGTTATGAAAACAGTATGACCTATTACACCAACAAATGGAAAGGACTGGGTTTACAGACATAAAAGTCATTATCTTTAAACAATATGATATGGCATCTGTTTGTAAAATGTTAACATTTGAAATTAGTCTACTTTTGTACATAACAATAAACTCTAAGCCAATTATTCTCTTGCTTCTGCTTCTGTTTGTAGCTTCTTATTACACGCAGAAGGTCACGTTGGACTGGGGGCTTTTGAAGATGCCTCAAAGATCAAGGTGGCGACTATGACACCACACCGAAGACAATCTTGAAAAAGGATTTTTGTTGGAACCACAGAAAAGGACTTGCGAATATAACTATTTTAGAGATAAACAATTTCCAGGAAACCCTAAAACGGATATTTACACTTGGGTGTGGGGTCCGCGATTTGTGAAGCTTTCTCAAAACCAGTTTGGTTAAACGAAATGTCCGTCATTTTGAACCATATTTGTCATTCCTAATTAACCGCAAACCATTTTATTCGAAATCCAAGAGTACATAAAATAATAAGATTTCAAAGGAAATGAACCGGATAGATTTCCGACAGCTAACGTCTTTGCCAGACTAACATAGCATCGATTTTGCGACTTCTTGCAGACTTCATTGTGGTCTCCCTAAAACCAGACTATATATTCTAGCAAATACTTTACCCAAAAAGAAGAAAACCAAACACAGAAAAAAGATTTTAAAAAGCCCATAAAAGATTAAGTTCCTCCATTTGAAAGCCTTGTTTAATGAAAACCATTAACAGCTACGAGAGGCGATTTCACGTCGCTAAACAGCTTTCTGAAGACATTAAAACTGCCTTTAATTCCGGAAATTATAGCTTGCGAAGGAAAGACTGCAGTAGCAACCTCGAGAAATTAATTACCATTGTTTGTTTTCTCTAGTGAAAGCCAATTATCAGGAAAACTACCTGTAATATAGTCGTCTGAAAGTATTGTGAATGCAATTAGTGAAAAAGACCATGTTCTGTCAAATTCACGCATAAAGAATAACTGTGTAAGTACGTATATGCGATTCGATTAATATCGCAGTTAACTTTATTAAAAGCACCACTGTGCCAATTAAGTTGTATATTTTCTTCATTCCGCCCCCCCACCCGGCCCTTTTTATGAATGCTGTACACTTAAGTATTCGCGCACCATCCCGTTTGTTTGTACCCTTCCCCCACCCCCGAGTTTAAAAAACAAAAGGCTTCCAAGGATAAAAATAAATGCCAAAAAAAACCTTAGCTATTTCATTCATTCTTTAGAAATTTCTAACCTGATTGTCGCCAGGGGGTCTCAAACAATGAACTTGTTGGCGTTTCGAATCAAACAGGAGTTTCGTAACACGGTCCGCCGTATCTGCACAGGTGCGTCTAAGTTTTCAAGCAACAAATGCGATTTGGTACATTCCTTTGAATATCTCAGTAATTCCGTAAATTTGGGAGTTACGTCTGTTTCAACAAATGCATACATGAGTTTCTCATTTTTATTGTTTTAATTTGTTTTAGACATATTAAAACCAGACATTACAAATAAATGACGCAGACGACAGCTTTTATTGAAATGGACAAAACCAGAAAAGGACAGTGAGCAGTCTGCTTGTTTACATCGGAACCTCCATTTAGTTTAAAACACCAATACGTCAACAGTGTTTGGGACTCCATGGCGACAGTCAGGTTAGAAATTATAAATCAATGAATAAAATGACAAGTTGTATGCATCTTTTAAATATCGTTATGCGTTTCGTTTTCAAAATCGGTAGGGGGTACAAACGGGATGGTGTGCGAATTCTTAAGTACTCGCACACTATCTCCTTTGTTTGCACCCCTCTACCGATTTTACAAAAAAAAAAAAAAAAAAAAAAAAGGCATCAAGGATAAATTAAAATCCACAAAACTTGGGTCACTTTCAGTCGTTTAATGAAAGTTAAATTTTAGTAAAAAGAATCTTTTGAGAGCTTATCCTAGTTGTAACTGACAAAGAATATAGGTATTGTTTTATTGATAGAATATCGGTCTCTTTACAGACTTAAGTTCAAATACTCATTACTTAAATCAGCACCTCTGGTGCGGTATTGAAAGCCCATGTTTTAAACACGTGTAGATCCAGAAAATGCCGCGGCTCATATGGTTTTCTCTACAAAGAAGCTGTCAAGGATGTATCTATGCTGATAAATATAAAGTTGTATCATAAGCACTCGAAAATGTGAAGTCACTGAATTTTTAATATCAGATGTTTGCATAGGTTTACTATGGGAACTGAATTAGTATCATGCTTCCTTTAGTCATTCTGCGCAAAAGTTGAGAGGCTGAGGCCAATAAACATTCTGCTTTCTACTGAATGCAAATAACATTTTTCACTGCTTGGCCAAACTCCATGAAAAGTCAGAGAAACACGAGTCAGTCGAAATGACGGACCCTCTACTGGCCGAAATAATTTACAGGAATCTAGCTAAGACTGTTTTTTCTTTAAACTACCGAGTAGTGAAACCATCTCTAAGTGATTAAAAGATTTCAATATGTAGGCCTTCAATGTGTCACGGAATTGTGTGTACCGGTATTTAGTGTGCATGCATTATATATGAATGAAAATGTACTTTGGTTTCGTAACCGCGTTCTGCGTTACAAGAGGGTGGTTTGTCCTTAGTTATTTATTGCTACAATATAAATGTGAATGTGTTGAAACCATTTTTATTCTTTCAACCTTGATCTTTGCTTCCTATGCCCGAAATTTAACGAGGCCTTCTTTACTCAAGTGCAAGCCAGGCGCAGCCTTAGCAAAGAGGGACCCGATTTGGATCATTTTGGCAGGGCCCCTGGATTTACGCACGGGACCCCCTGTGAGCCCGGCATTTGGAAATAAACTTTGAAACAAGTTTTATAGGATATAAAACTTTAAATTTTCTTCCCTTGTTTTAGAATTACTCTCTCTATAGATATATTTTTAAAAACTAATGCGCGGGGCCCCTGTGCAAGCTATCCACAAAGTTTGGAAACTGTAGATCATGTGTTATGTGTATTTAATTTATATTATGTGCTTGACCTTTGTCCATGATTGAGGGTAGAGTTTTGGCCAACCTGACTAATGTATCCGAGTTGTGAACCTGACTTTTGTTATGTTTTAAAAAGATGTTTACTTGAATTTTAAGTTCAAGGCCTGGCCTTCTTTATCATTTAGTGAAAATTTTCCATTTGAAATGACCCACATACTGAACATTCTGTCATGTCTTGGGTCAAGTGAAATTAGTATATATAAGAGGTAAACAATTATTTATTCATGTTTTAAGTTCATTCTATAATCATTAACTGTTGTGTTCAGATATAATTTGAGAGGAATTATTACTTTAATTATTCACTGGAATTTTAAAGTGCTTATTAACTTTCGGACTAATCATTACTTTGGGATCATTGCGAATTCATTCAAAGACATTCTGGATTATATCATTTGGATTTTGGGGGATTTTTCTTACGTAGCTTTAACAATTTTTCAGTCATATCGCTAGGATGTCTGCAGTGTGGAAGTTTACAGTGATGTCTAGCACTGGCAGACATATTGCATCATATCCCACCTAGTCATATTATCCTGACACCAGGCCAACCAGTCCTAACACTAACCAATTAATGCTGAGCGCCTAGCGAGGCAGTTGTTAGTACCATTTTTATAAGTCTCTGGTATGACTCAGCCGAGGTTCGAACCCGTAACCTCTTGCATCCGAGGCGGACGCTCAAACCACTAGGCCGCCATCGCGGTCTTGGATTATGTCAGTGATTTATCAAGACTATTGATACATCAGCTTATTTAAGACTATTGATACATCAACACATTCAAGATTATTGGAATTTATTAAGAGCATTCTAAACATTTGGAATTGTGATAAAACTTTTTGGATTATTTAGGATTTAATTCATAATACAATAAATTCCTCGTTAATTTTCACTTGTAACTTAGAGAAATAAATTATCAGTTGTTTTAAATAAACTTGTTGGTTTCATTTTTTTCTGTTACATCGTTTAAGACCATTGGGTTGTAAAACATGGAAAACTGGAGTTATTGTGCAAAAACTATTTTGTTTCTTTCACTCAGTTACCTTGACCTTTCCACTTGTCAGCATAAAAAATCAGTGGGCTTCTTCTTTATCCCTAAGTGCAAGCCATCCACAAAGTTTGGTAGCTGCAGATCATGCAAAGCATTGTGCAAAAGCCATGTTGGTAACAGACAGATGGATGACAGATGACATCATGATACACTGCATTATGGCGTCTGTATAAAAATACAATCTGTAGACGACAACACAATGAATCAGTTTTGATCCCTTCAAGAAATTCAGTAACAAAGAACAAATGTTTTGAAATAAATTTATTTTCCACTAGTCAGGTATGGCAAATCTAGTTCATCCAAGAGTATACCCCATTAATGGTTAATATTAATTTAGAAACATTGTTAATGATTGAGTTAACCTATAAATATGGCCTCAAGGTCAATGTCTTGCTACTGTCATGTTGATTTGTAATCAGTACTTCACACTATGGAAGCATTCCCCACTGCTTTCAGAGATGCTGCACTTTTAATGTACCAGTCATGTCTTAGCTGTTGCATCATTTAATTTCCTGTTTAACAATCACAGTTGAAGGTCAAAGATACAACTGTGTACCAGTCTAAAGTCTCTGAAAACTGAAATATTTGGTGACTGTTTAAAAATATGTGTAACATCAAAATGTTTAGGCCTATGAGCAATCAAAATATTCACTCGGTAAAAATTATATTTCAAACAAGTTCATTTATTAATAAAATTTTCAAGTAGGGCTTAAATTAAATAAGTTCATAATTCCTATCTCTAGACCATTACTATCAATTCAGATTGAGCAAAGCATTGGTTGTGCCTGTTTAATGTGACAACTTTCATGACCCCTGAGATGCAGCCAAATTTCCTTACGAGGGGATGTCACTATCTAAAGAGGCTGGCATGGGGTCGTAAAGCTCTTTAAGCCAATCCCTTCTACATGCAATGCTAAGGTGCCAGCCAAAATTCTGCATCACCACTTTTCCAACCCGTGTCAGCCTATCCTCTTCCCATGTGTCATCCCAAGCAGAAGATAATTCTGTGTACATTTCAACATGATAACCTTTCACGCTCTACAAATGTCCTTCTAATCATGAAATGCTGAATTTGCAATACCTCTCTCTGAGACAATTCAATCATATGCCCTCAACTGTATCTACATAAACCACACCAAATCTAGATCATAAGCACCTGCATGACGACACTGTGCTCGCCTAAATGTAAATCAATAGAAATCATGACAAAATGTCATAAACGTGATTGATAAGCAGTTATTAAAAAAAAAACAAGAATAAACCTGCACACTGGGTTAGAGAAGTAGTAGGAACTACAAGCTGCATATAATATTCCCTACTGGGTTTTAAAGATGCGTGGCTCTCAATTGTGAATCCCATGGTTCCACAGCCTGGCAACATCTCAGCAGCAAGTTTGGTGACTACAGTGTATTTCAAGGTGAATGACCAAAGCCTGGCAACATCTCAGCAACAAGTTTGGCGACTACAGTGAATTTCAAAGTGAATGATCACAGCCTGGTAACATCTCAGCAACAAGTTTGGTGTCTACAGTGCATTTCAAGGTGAATGATCACAGCCTGGCAACATCTCAGCAACAAGTTTGGTGACTACAGTGCATCTCAAAGTGAATGATCGCATCAGTACATAAGTGATACAACAAAATCCTACATTTTGGTTTTAATGCTGAAATATCTTATAGGCATTCTCCTTTCAAGTGAAATTTTTAAATAAAAGTAATAGCCATCATAACAATCATCCATGCTGGTTTCTAAAGCCAACAATTGAATGTCAGCACACTTTCAAACATGAGAAAAGAGTGTTTTGCCTCAGTGACATTACAAAAACATTGCTGTCATTACAGATAGTAAATCTTTCTACAGGATGATAAATTCTTGGAGTCTGGAAAGCAGCAAACATATATGTATATAGGTATGACCAAGAAAATCCATGATACGCATAGATGTGGAATAGAGAATACCATACAAGGATCAGAATTTAGGGGCAAGAACAAGGATTTTTTGTGGAATTCTGATCCAGATGATGATATGATTTCGCTATCTCATACAAACACATATGATACATGATATTTCTCTCAATTCTAATCGGAAAATAACAGAGGAAAGATGGTGGATCACTGGTACAGATGTAGCTATAGAAAGACTGATTATTTTTGGAAAGTTTAACATCATCTGATGGTGCATTCAAGCTTAGCTCACATTCACTGCAAAACAATTCCTGTTTATTAACGACAGCAATATGTCTTGACAATATTCAAAATGCTAGAAACACTGCTGATGTTTTGGGAAATCATACGCATAATGACATCACCTATAGTGTCACTGATTGCACTCTGTTGGATAGACATATCTCACATGACTTTCTAGAGAACCTTTATAACAAAGCTCATATATTTCTACAAAGGCAAACACAATCATTCGGTCTCTAGAGAGTGCTGTATAGACAGAACTTACTGAACCTTCATAAACACAACTCAGATCTAAATGGAATTTTTGGGGTTACTTTTCTGCTACAGGACTCTCCATAGTTATTTCATCAAGTTTACTTTCAAAAACTAATGGCTGTACATCCAGAGTTCTCAGATTAATTAATGCACATGTACTGCTTTCATAAAACTTGGGAACTGTCAAAACTAACACCCGCTGGCCTTGAGGTCCTGAAAAGAATAGAGAGAACACATTTATTTATAACATTTCATGGGAGCCCTGAAGTAAGAAGAAGGGAGAAGTGGAAGTACAAAAGATGAAGAAAATTTTTTTTGATGCAGACAGACATGAAATCAGGTGATAAAAGAAAAATTTGAAAGCAGAAAAATGCAACAATTATAGGTTACTGCATTTGTATGGGAAAATATGAACAAGTTTTTCTGCAAAATATTGCATGACTTTGCTCATTCTGTATAACTACATAAGGCTTAACAATAGAAGACATTACAAGAAACAATGTAATCAAATTTATGCTTCATTCCAAAATAAATTCACAACCATAGATTCATCAATACACAATAACAGTACTCATGCGCACATAGCTCCACCCAGCAACCTTTTAACATAGTCGTGTGTTCTACATCAGTTTAAAAAAGAATTGTTGTTTTGGTCCATTTATAATCGAAATTTTGAATAATGTGCACAGATTTTGTTTCTATGTTAAACGAACAAAGTTCTGCTTTTCTCATTATGAAGGGTTGGATTATTGGGAGTAGTATATGGAGACGATATACGGACAATGGGAATTTTTCAATTAGCATTACAGACACCCCTCCCCGGGACGATATACGGACAAGATTTATACGGACAAATGGCACACCCTGGGACGATATACAGACAATGGGAATTAGCATTACAGACACACACACCCCGGACGATATACGGACATATGGCACACTCTGGGACGATATACGGACAATGGGAATTTTGTATAGTGACAATAGGAATGGAACAGGTAGGGTGACGTCACGGTATTGGACACTTGCAACAATGTGGCAAGTACCGTGACGTCATCTCGCCTGTTCCATTCCTATACAAAGTTTTATGCATTCGCGTTCGATTCTGTGGATAGTATAGTGTGTTTTATGCATTCGCGTTCGTTTCGAAGAAACATTCGCGTTCGTTTCTGTGGATAGTATAGTGTGTGTTTTATGCATTCGCGTACGTTTCGATAGATTGATGAACATCAATCTATCATACCCAAATCATCCAACCGACTAAAAAAAAATTTAGGTAAGAGAATAATGTTTTTGGGAGTTAAACATAAATTATACAATCGAATGAAAATTTTTTTTAGGCAAGAAAGAATAAATCTTTTTTCGAGGCATATGAAAGTGGCCCTGAAAAGGGCCTTTGGGTTCTTCTTCTTCTTCTATTTTCTCCATTTCTTCCACCACGTTCTCACTTTTTCAATAATTACTTTCTTCTTCTTCTTTTTTTCATCCTCTGGAATCCAGTCAGGATGTCCCATAGCTCTAAATTTTTCCTTCACCTTTATCCAGTTCTTGTTCAGTCTTTGAAACTCTTCTTTTCTCTTTCTGTTTTCCTTCTCCTTTCTCTCTTTTGTCCAGATGTCTTTGATTTTCTTTACCTCTTCTTCCATCACGTTTTTCATCTTGTCTTCGGTTTTCCTTAATTGTTGTAAGCCCCACTGGACAAAAGACCAATCTGTATAATTAAATATATCTTGCAAGAAGTTCTTCACTTGGATGACATTATCAAGGGCTTCCTTCAATGTCCCCACTCTCACATACTTAGGCTGGATGAATCCTCTTAATTTCTCCACCTCCTCCTCTATCATACCTGGGACCAGATCCCTGGCTACTTTAAGACTAGTGACTTGACTGGTCACAAAGTCTTTCGTGACTGGATAGCTCCATTCTTTTCAAGCCTTTCCACCACGTAGGCTGCATCAATCATCCTGAACCAACTATGTCTTAATTCATTAAACAAATTCATTTCTTTTCTTGAAGGTGTTGAATAGTCAACGCGAGTAGCCAGACTGACGAGGGCTCTGCTTTATATCCGTGGAGCACGGACGTGAAGGAAAACATCCCTTACACTCAGTTCACATATTATATACTATCCACACAAACGAACGCGAATGAATAAAACACACCACATATACTATCCACACAAACGGGAAGAAAAAAAAACAAAAAAAAACACCATATCGACTATCGATACAAATAAACGCGAATGCATATAACACACCATACCTACTATCCACACAAACGTACGCGAATGCATAAAACACACCATATACTATCCACACAAACGGGAAGAGAAAAAAAACCACACCAAACCTATTATCCACACAAACGTACGCGATTGCATAAAACACACCATATACTATCCAAACAAACGGGAAAAGAAAAAAAACAAACAAAAAAACCAAAAAAAACCCACACACACCATATCTACTATCCACACAAACGATCGCGAATGCATAAAACACACCATACCTACTATCCACACAAACGTACGAGAACGCATAAAACAAACCATACCTACTATCCACAGAAACGAACTCTAATGCATAAAAGACACCATACCTACTATCCACACAAACGGACGGGAATGCATAAAACACACCATATACTATCCACACAAACGTACAAGAACGCATAAACACTCTACTATCCAACAAACGGGAAGAGAAGAAAAAACACACCATACTTACTATCCAAACAAACGTACGCGAACGCAAAACACACGCACACACACACACACACACACACACACACACACACACACACACACACATCAGTAAATGAGTGAGTGTTTATAGTCACACTACTCTACATTCACACAAATTGGCAAATTGAATAGTCTCTCTTTTGTAGAGATCTGGTTAGCCCTGAGAAGGGCCGTTGTTTTTTTTTTCTTGAACTCCAATTACACCTGGTCAATGCTGGCACTTCCCAGGACGGGCACCACACACGCATCTCCCACTCCAATCTTGCTCCCAATTCAGTGTTGTT
Organism: Megalonaias nervosa; assembly: GCA_016617855.1. Lineage (NCBI taxonomy): Eukaryota > Metazoa > Mollusca > Bivalvia > Unionida > Unionidae > Megalonaias > Megalonaias nervosa. Next base: position 19,363 of record JAECUM010006327.1, on the reverse strand, counting down.
CTTGGGAGTGCAGAGGGGGTTTGAGTTGCTTCACTATCCCAATCTTCCGTCTCTGGGATAGTGAAGGCTTCCCACCTTCTCCTATACCACACCCGCGGATGATGAAATTGTGGTGCTAGTAATGGCTGTGGTACTAGTAGAGGTTGTGGTGCTGGTAGTGGTTGTGGTGCTGGTTGTCGTGCTGGTACTGGTTGTGGAGGCGTCCTCACCTCAGGTTTCACATTACACACAGGACTTAGCATGAGGTGAGGCAGGATCCTTTCCTCCTTCTCTTTCTTCTTTTTCCTCTTCTCTTCCTCCTCTTTTATTCTGGCTTCATCCTGTATTGCCTCCATAGCCAGTTCATCTAAAAGGCACCTGGCATATTCCACGTGCATTTGGAGTTCTAAAAGTTTGGCAATTCTGCTACTCATTTTCAGTGATGACGAATCAACGTGGGTAGTCAGACTGACGATCGCGTCAATTTATATACTTGAAGCACGGACGTGAAGGTAAACATCCCCTAACACCAAAACTTACCATCACACCAAACGCGCGGACCTAAAAGAAACACTCACGTTGACATTTTTTACTTACAAACACAGACATACACGATTTACAAAGACAGAGAAACGATGTGTGGATTTTTTTTACTGACAAAAGAAATGAAGTGCTTACAGACACACTTCCATTGTTTGTTTGGGTTTTTTTTGGGTTTTTTTTAAACATATAAACACGATTTTTTTTTGGCAATTTGAATTAGTATGTCTTTTCGAGAGTATTGGGGTAGCCCTGAAAAGGGCTGGTTTTTTTGACGGGGAGTGATGACAATCTTTTTTTACTGTCTAAGATTGCGTCCCCGTCTGGCGGCAGGCTTTCCTATACGATATGGTCTGCTTCTGCGGAAAGAGAAGGAGAACACTTTGGTCTCTACTCGACAGTCGACAAAACCTCTGTCTGATTTTTGCTGCTGTTGTTGTTGCTGTTCTCTCTGCTTCTGAAGTCTGTACTTCTCTGTCCATTCTTCTTGTTCTTTCTTGATTTCCTCTCTGAAGACCTCTTCTATCAGGTCTTGGGCTACTGATAACATCCTGACATTCTCTATCTCTTCAGGCTTCGGTATCAGGTTTAGCCTGACACGATGTAAATTCACGTAAGCTTCGTTCAGCTTGGCTAGTCTGGAAGGCATGTTCATAGGTTGACGAGTCAACAGTGGATGGCCAGACTGGAGACCGACCCGCTTCATATGGTTCAAACGCGGGTTTTTGTTGGGTCGAAACGTTATGATAGCTAATGTCCTGGTGAGGGATAGAGAGAAGTCAAAGAGCATATATTCACAGTGTTTTTCAAAACAAACGACAGACACATGCTTTCAAAACACAACATTTTTATTTAACAAACAATTAAGCATTAACAATTAACAATAACATCAAACAAACTATTTTTGAAAAGGTTGACAACGCTGTGAAATCATGTGAGATTTCCATTGATGGAAGTCATGAGACCATTGATGTACACTACGTTTCCTAGCTCAAGACAAAAGATAGCCATAACGGTCACAAAACCATCGATCTACTTTCTCATCGTTTCCAGAAGAGTTACTATCAAAATAAGTCACTAAATGTTCTAAAGGATATCCAAGACTGCGCTGATGAAGAAAATACACACAATATTGTCCACACACAATGGAATCTGTGCCTTGTAATTTCACATTATTGTATCGTGTCGTCTGGGCATTTCTTCTCATAAAGTCGATGATGTCGTCTTCCAAAGGGGGTAATCTATACGAATCAAAATACTCCATACAATCCTCTTCAGGGAAGTAGACGGCGACCCAGTGAGTTCCTGAGAGATGACTGTCGTCCGTGTTGATGACATAAGCTTGATGGTCTTGAGGTTTGCGATGAGGTAGTTCATCTTTAGCGCACACGACAGGATTCCAAGAAGCAGTGTACGAACTGTGTTCAAAAGTAATAAAGTTCCCAGGTATCCATTTTTTCTTTTTTTCTTTTTTTCCACAGGTAATGATAAGTCATCAATTCAGTTCTGACTTTTTGTTTGAAAAGCTCTGTCAAGTAGCCGTTTCTTCGCTTCGTCTCCCAACTCTGGGCTAAGAGAGATTCAGTGCGATAGATCTCTAGAGTAGACAATGGTGGGCAGGAATGATTACGCAAGCCTTTATACCACTCATGCAACACTGCTTCTTCCGAGATGAGACTCCAAGCTTCGTCCAGATACTCGTTAAATGATTCTTCTTGACTCATCATCAAACATTTATCGTGTTGAATTTGACAGGGATGATCGTTTTGACATCCATAGCAATCTTTCTCACTCAAATCCATACTTTTATCCGCCAGGCGTTTGGCAAAACACGACACTAAATGTTGTTCTTGTTCCGGCCATCTGGACGTGACCACTACGTCCTCTTTGTCTTGGTCTTGGGGTTCTGTTTTCACGCTATCCTCCCATTCCATTTCCAAAGATTCTCTACCGTTCAATGAGGGATAAGTGTCTTCCTTTGTTTCTAATAGTCTAGAATGACTTCCCTCAAACTGTTGATTTCTATGGTATTATCGAATTCGGCATACAAGATGACATTGACCGTCTCGGTGAGAGCTTCTGCAAACTGAAGTTCTACACGTAGTTGACCGGATTTTATAGGGTGGAAATGTCCCTCGTCGCTGCCTTGGTCTGGAGTGAAATCAAAGGCCCACAAAGTGTAACCTCCTACATAATCTTCGTGCGAAATACCGTGACTGGTGTTGGTTCCTAGTTGTCCGCTAGCTTTGTACAGGGACCAGTACGATCTCGAGTAATTCTTCTGGGCAAAGTTAGGTTCGAAGGGTCTGGTACACAAGGTCTTGCCATCGCAACTAACTTCGATCTTGGACACTTTGTAGTGCTTAAACTGGAAAGGATTTTGATCGTGGGCTCCGTTGAGGGCTGCATTACTGACGATGCCAACGATTAAACGTTTGGGTAACTGTCCTTGGAACAGATGATCTTCGATCTTGGATCGGAGTCCAGCAGCAGTGGTGAACGAATCACTTCTACACGTCGTATCGGATACTTGGCGGTCGTTCTGCTCAATGTGTGACTGATGTCGTTTCCCACTTTAGGTAACACTTCTACGCAGCGCACGTAAAGTCTGGCTTCTTGGATGATGGTTTTGTACTCGTTGGCATGAGCCGTCAGATGGAAAGCGACACTGCTGCGATTTAGTCTCTGACGAATATCCACTCCGTGGAGCAAGTACTTGTCTTGCAACCACATGTCCAAATGCAAGCGATCCATCAGTTCTAAACTACGACCTTGCAGGATTTTCATTCGACGGTTGTTAAAACCCACATTGTGAGGATTGTCATCGGCTGTCAGGGCTGTGTCGTTAAACGTGTCCTCACCTGAGGTGTCAGGTTTCCATACTACGCAAGCTTCCAGATGAGTGTTCTTGGCCTCTTTTTCCGTACGTCAAGACATTTTCTAGGTACGATCGGTAAGGGCAAGTATCCATGCTACTGCTGACCAGTTTGTTATTCAAGTACAAATCCACTTCGCTGAACAAGGAATGCATGAAATTGTTAACGGGAGCTACTCTGGCATCGACTCCCGGATTAGTGTTGTCGGTTTTGATCACTTTCAGTTTCAGGTACAAGGAACTGCTATCCAGATCGATGTAATCTTCGGGTTGTCCTTTGATTTCAAACTCGAGTGGAGCTGAATCCGTCAAAGAGGAGGCGGGATGAAATTCGACCCGTTGGGATTCTTGCATTGTCATCATGGTGGATGGCATGGCAAACAGATCCAGTTCCGACTTGGAAAAAGCGCAAGATTCTCGGTGCATTATTTTCTTTTTTTTTTAATAATCAAAAACGTCTGACTCTCGGACAGTTTTTCTTTTCTTAGTCTTTCTAGCTCTAGAGGTGTGAAGTCCTCCGAAGGGGTGTTTTCGTCGTCTTTTTCTGCCTTGTCCTTGCTGTGGTGTCAGGGAAGCAGGAATGCCTGACTCGGCATCGCCCAGGGCATTTATAGGAGTTTCTCGTCTGCCCAATATGTCTTTACCCGTTTGAAGCAAGATATTTTTGCCTACTCTCAAGAATGCTTCTTTAGAATTTTGTTTGTTAATGATGACATTTTGGAGAAATTCTTTGCCTTGCGTCAATGCGGCATCTTTCAAGGTGTGCAATCCCCGTGTCACCATCGGTTTCAAAATCGGAGTCACCGAACGAAAGGCTGATTTTAGCATATCTCCTAAACCATGTCCTCGCTGTCGAGCGACTCCTTGGTACAAAGGACACGTGACTGACAAAGAGTTAGAGTAATCGTTTTCGAAAATGGAGTTTCACTGTGACTTTCCCTTTGGTGAATGAAATATTTTGTCCCAGATCTCCTTTTATAGTAATGTTAACAGTGAGGATGTACAAATTCGCGGCGAACGTGATAGGTGTTTCCACGTTCCTCGTCAGCGTTCGTTGCAGAATCCACTTTAAAAGGAATGACATGCAGTAACGGTAAGGGGGTGTGTCCCACCACACTGTACTCCGCCAGATCGGAGTACGCAAATATCAAATTCAGTCCTTGGTTCATTTCTACATGGAATCTAAAATATTTCGCAAAATCCGAGTTACTGGTCTCGGCTGGTATTTCGTTTGCAATCTTGATCAACTTAGGGTCTCCACCCAAAATGTCATACAATTCAAGACATAATGTAATGGCCAATACTTTGTGCTCTGAAAATTTCATCATTAGGCGACGAGCTATTTTGTGGTATTCGATCGTGACACTTTTTCTGGTTTTCTCCAAGACTTTACCAAACATGGAATTGAACCTGTCAGCAATAGTGTTCACCAAATGTTGACCACTAAAATAATAGCCTGAGGGAATTTTCAACCGATCAGTGGTTCGTTTAGTTTGGGGTCTTGTGATTTCATAGAGTCACCTACACCGATGCGTTCATCCAATTGTTGTTGCACTTGCTCGTCATGAACTTCTACCGTAAAAGTGTTTTGATTTTCGACGATGTTTTTGGTTTGTGTAGGGTGAATCATTTCCACTAAAGCCACTTCCCAATGAGCTTCGAGATCCAATCGGATGGTCTGAGTTAATTTGGCCGTGTAACAGCATAAGGTATTATTGGGAAACATCTCCATGGAACTGTCACTGGGTAACGTTAAGTAAAATTGGTTGTTCATAATTCCAGAGTTCTAGTGTCCGAGGGGTCGCTGAAAGTCAGAGGAGTGTCTAAAAGAGGATGGTTACGGTGACTGTTGGATGGAGAACTAACGTTGGACACAAGACTCCCGTTGTTCTTCCCGTTAGAGGAATATTTCAGAGACGGATTGGGAAGAAGGTAACCGATGCAACTGTTGAGTAAAATGGTCCACAATTGTTTGTCTTCTTGTTGCAAACTCAAATTGGCAATGGCAGCACCGATGACACAATACACCACAAAGATTTGGTAGAAAAGAAAACGATTTGCGTTTTAGGCATACGTTCTCCACACCACACCCACAAGGGTTGCTTTTGTAGATCTTGCAGAGAAGAACTGGGCGACCTAGTGGTCACTGCAGTAGCCGAGGCTGTGTTGAAGGGCATGATGGTCACTTCTTTTTATAGTCGATGATTTGCGAAGCGTCGATCCAAGAGTCAAAACCCGGCGGATATCCTTTCCAATGTACTTTGACTTCTTTGACACGACGTTTTTCCCACTTTTCGGGTTCTTCGATCGAGAATACTTTCTGTCTCGTACACGTCGTCTTGTTTTTTGGTCACACGTTGTAACTCGGGTAAGTAAAACGTTCCTTTTAACACTTCCCCGTTCATGTCTTCCAATTTATAGACGGGAGGATGACGGTCACGCGCACGTTCGGTGACACGAAACAATTCGTTGGTCCAGTTCGGTAAGTAACCTTTGTCGAAAGTGCGTTTGGTTTTGCCAATGCGCACCAATCTCCTGCTACCAACACTCCACCTTTCTTGGGGACAGTCACTGTCGGGGACGTACCAAACAGGCGCTCGAAGACGGTCACTTCGTTGTCGGGAGTCACTTCTTGGGGGGCACGTCCGATGCTCCTTTGGTAAGATTGGTTGTACGATTGGACTAGGTGTGGCAAGATATCGATGTACTTGAGAGTGTGTTGATGTGTAAAATATTTCCACATGCGTTCTTTCAAGGTGCGTTGAAAAGGTTCCACGATGCTGGGTTTGGTTTCGGGATTCTCCGTGGTGAAAAAATGAATGTCACGTTCCTTCAATTCTTTTTGGAAAGCTTGGTTCAGAAATTCGGTGTCTTTGTCAGTTTGCCATCGAAGAGGGTGACGTCCGCTTTGTTTCAATACCAGTTTGAGGGCTCGCACTAACTCACTGCTCGATTTGGAAGTCAATGGTGCGACCCAAGCAAATTTGGAAAAGACGTCGATGACACAAAACAAATATTTGTAACCACGATTGTAGGTGGCCAAATTAGAGACATCGGCAAAATCGGCTTGCCATTGATGATCGATACCCGCCACTCGGGTGAGACTTCTGGAAAATTTTCGTCGAATGGGTTTGTGTAAGGTGTACTTGGCTTGTTCTTGTAACCATCGTTGCACTTGAGGTAAACGAACACTTTTCAGTCGAGTTTTGGCAGCACGATACAATTTCTGAACTCCACCGTAACCTGCAGGATAGGATGGATCGTAGTAAATGATGGCCAACACCTTCTCTATTTTTTAATACGTGATCCACTCTTCGCTGATGGTACTCTGAAGTGGTTTAGAAACGGCTTTACGTGTTCGATGTGCCACAGGAGTCGAAGTTGAAGGTAGTTTTGGTGGTAGTGGTGGTGGTGGTGGAATGGCTTTGGTCTGCTTTTCTTTTTTTTACTTCTGCTTTCCCTTCTTTCTTTTTCACTTCTGTCAAAGGTGGAGTGGACATCATCTTTTTAACCCAAGCTTTAAGTTCTTCTTGGAGTGTAGGGGAAGGGGTCAACAAGGACGCTGAAATCTTACTAGGAATGGGAGCTGCTGACGGTGTTTGAAAGACTTCTCCTGCCTCTTCTTCCTCATGCAACCGTGGGGCTGCATCTGTCTTGACCGTTGGAGGATGTGGTGAACTTTTCATCAAGGCCTTAAAATCTTTCAGAGTGTGTAGAGCTGTTTCGTCTAAAGCTTTCTGGTGAAAGAGTTGCAGTCGTTGCAACAGTTGACCGTACTTTTGCGATTTTTCCGTTTCTGACAAATGGCTGCGATCCATCAAAGATTTCAATTCGCGTTGTAACTGGGACATCTCGGTCAAATGAGGATTGGGAGGTAAATGCGCAGTTCGTTGTTCTTGCCAACGATGGTATTCCATCCATCGTTTGTAAGGCACTAAAGCCAGTTTTCGTCCTTCTATCAGATTTCAAGTATCACGTCTGAGATCTTTTTATTTCAGAGGTCCCTTTTATCTTCTTGACCTTTTATCTTCATCCCAGGATTCTCGACATTGTTCCCAATACTCCTTTCAGAATACGTGTTCCTATGGTTCCCAGCAAGGGTCCTAACAGGGGTAAAATGGCAATTCCTCTGCGTTGCACCAACATCTTTTTCTTTTGACGAATGCGTATTTTCTTTTGGACCATTTGGCGAAGAACGTGTCGATGTTTGGCTAAGCATTTTTTCTGATGTTTAGTCAAAGGTATCGTGCCTTTCAAGACATTCAGACAACATTCGCTCACGGTATCGATAACATCTTTGGAGGCAGTTTGAATGAGTTTTTTTCGCATGGGTGGAGGAGCTTTGGACAGGACGGACAACATGTCACAAAGTTTGACAAAACGAGGAGGCAGTCCTTTCCTTTTCTTTCCTTTGGGGGAAGAAGAAGGGTGTCTTTTGGGAGGTGACATCTTTCTTGGTTGGTTCGTTGGTTCCGTGACACACACCAAAAAATACACTAAAGTTGATGACTTGACGCACGGCCTTTTATCCTTTTTTTGGGGACTATCGCTTTGTCATAAAGGTGACGATGTCTTTTCCAAAATTGCCAAAGAATCCTCCTCTTTGGTGACTCCTCTTTTTCTTTGGGCGAGTGTGTCTTTTCTGGGGATGATGTCTATGTTTGGCTAAGCGTTTTTTTCGGATAACGAAACTGTCTTTTTCTTTTTCCTTTCTGGACAGAACAACGACGATGAGGGGACATCTTTTGGTGCACAACATACACTAAAGTCCATGGCTTCACATGCGTCCTTTTATCTTATTTTTTTTTCATACCGTATTTAGCTGCATTGAGTATCTGACCTACCCACTCCCTGTCAAAAAATCGTCCTCTTTGGTGACTTCTTCTTTTCTTTGGACGAGTGAGTCTTTTCTGGGGGTGACGTCGATATTTGGTGATGCGTTTTGTCGGATTACGAGACTGTCCTTTTCTTTTTCCTTTTCCTTTTTGAACAGAAGAACGACGATGGTGACGGTGTACACTTCTTGGAGGGAACATCTTTGAGCGTTCAGGAACAGAAAAACACTGATCCCTATCGTTTGCCTCGGGTCTTTTTTATAGGTGGCGCTCTACAGTTTCGTATTTTGAATAGGGTTAGAATTTTAAAGAAAAAGAATTCGCCCGGGTTTCCTCACTAGTTATACTGGATATTTAAAAAAGACTTTGTATATCTTAGGTATTGTTCAAAGAACCTTTAATTCCCTTTATTTTGGTGTATGATTGATGGGTGTAATATGGGTTATAGAGTATACAGCTTGGCCTTACTCCACATGTGCACCTTTCAAAAAAGTGCTAGCTTCACTTGGTCATTTTCACTTCCTGAACTTCAGAGGTAAATTGTAAAAAAAAAGAGCCTATAACTTTTTTTTACATTTTATGTATTTGGGAATTCATTCATTGCACATTCAGAAGCTGGTATTGTCTAGTCTGGCAAAATTCATTTTCCCTATTTCAATAGCTGCTAAGGATAGTGTACTTTAGACAAATTCAGGCTGATTTTTGGAGCACAAGTGAGCAGTCATTTTAGTTAGCAGTGTGCTAAGATCATTTAAAATTTCCAAAAGTACAATATCCAAAGAAATGTCAGTCACATTACATCAAAGTAGCATAAATGTATGCCTACATTCTCTCCTCTGTGCATGTTTTAAATGCAAACAACTTAACCTTACATACGTCACTCTCTCAAAAGTACATAATAACTGGTGAGCGCCCCCATACTGGAATGCATCGCTACTGATTGTCGGCTCGTCGTATCGTTTTCATGGGAGGCATCACACGACGTGGAGGGGTTCGCAATGGACTCAAGCGGGACAGTTCTTACTTGGACAAATCCAGTAAACTCTTTAACATGCCTGATTTCTCTTGAACTTTGATTTTGGGGGCAGGTACTTTGTGAGCAGCGGCCACTGCCGCTAAAGAGGAAGAGGGTGTCACCGCTGGAGGAGACGTTTTTGGAGACACGGGTTTCCAATGTTTCATGAAATTAGGAAAGACGCGTGTCAAATCGGGTTTCGCAGGCATCGCCAGCAACGGAGAAGTGGAAGATGTTGAGGTTACTGGAGACGCGGTCACCGTTGTTGCAGCAGGTCGTGGTTTGCGAATGTAAGGTTGCGTCTTGGCGGCAGTACCTCTCTTGAGGGGAAAAGCTGTTTTCTGTGGGTTTTTTCTTTTTCTTTTTTTGTGGCTGTGACCTGGTCTTGACACCGTTACTCTTTTTCTTTTTCTTCTGGGTACGTTTAGGCGTGGCTTTTTTCTTGGGGACGACTTTGGGAGCATTAGGATCCCATTTTAAGAGGGAACGAATGATGACACCTCCTTGAGAACCGCTACCTCCAGATTTCAAAATGATTTGCTTTTTGGTTTGAGTGTCGATGCGAGGATCCATTAGCTGCGTCAAGGAGCCTTTGTTTCTCTCACAAAAAAAAAAAACGTTTGGTTTGATATGGAATCTCAATGATGCCTTGCAGTAATTGACGTGCTGTCACCGTAACCCATCGTAAGACTTTTTTAAGACTAGCTTCTTAGACACGAGCACGTATTTCTGGATTTTCTTCGCGACTGATACCGTACAAGGCACGAATCAATTTGACGGGAAGATGAGACTGAAGGGACGTCATGTTGATACTGTGTGAGAGAGAGCCAAAATGACCGGGGTTTTTATAGATTTTTTTGGGTGGTTGTGGTTGCTGTTAAGTCGACGAAAGGGACGTGTGCACGACAGGTCCTCCGTCGTGGCACCAGTGGTGAAACAGATGGGTACGAAATCGCAAATAATCGGGGGTGGTGGGTTTTAGATCCACGTGTAAATAAGCGTGTGGGGTTTGAGTGGCATCGTCGTACGCATGAGTCACCCAAGACGTTCCTAAGTGCTTGGCTAAGACTTGCGATTTCTCTCTAGGGCTTTTAAACAATACCACGTAATGAGCATTGAGACTGATAGTGTGATGGGCTTTACTTTGTTGAAACAAATTTTGTGTGATGTAACTGACACTGGCATTACGATGATGCCCTTTGCACGTAAACCAGAGTTTAATTTGGTCCGTTGTAAAAACTGATTTTTAATGTCACGTTGAGGGTAACAGATGGGACAACCGTGAAATAAGAACCCATTAAACTCATACACGATCTTGGGGTTTTCTAAGTCCCAGCCATCCACCGAATACCTTCCGATGGTCTTTTCGCCTCCTCCGCTGAGAGCGTGTTGGATCCATTTGTCTTCCTTGTCGCACAAGTAATGTAACCAGCGTAGGGCTTTGACCGAGTATTGACGTTTGACAAAGTTCGTCGTTTGAGGACTTATGACAGCTAGGGTGTTTTCGGGCATGAATCGTTAGCGGTACACTAAGGAACACGATTTGGCAAAGTGCAAACTTCTTTCAAAGGATCGATCCCTCCGTGCTCCATGAACAGATCTTGCAATTTTCCACAGCAACGCCGTAAAATGTCCACGTCGGAACGACAATATTTCAACATTTCTTCCTGAAAGTCGAAAGGGTCCGAGGCGTGAGTATGGTACCAAGCGTAGAAAGTTTCTCGTTGTTCGGTACGCATGTTGTCGGGATCGTAGTAGTGAGCCTCAGGCAAATGGGGTAGAACGGCATGTTGATTGGCTTCCGTATTGAAAAAGTGTGGAAAATAGCCTTTGGTAATTTCTGTCATTCCAAACGTTTTAGGCATGCGGCTCAAAGGCATGACGAAGTAACTCATCGAATCTTTAAACTGCACTTCTCCCACTTGCATGGAAACGATTTTTGCTCCGTTCAAAGTCACTTTATGACGTTCGGTGCCTTGTTCCGTATAGCATCTCAAATGAAACTGCCCATCGTATCCCGAGAAATTGTGAGCCATCACCGTGACATAGCGATGACAATCTCCGTAACGTTCGATGTCCTCTTGGCTCCACGTCTCGTCGATAGGGTCTAAGATCCACTGGGCAAAATCGACTAGCGTGTTCGGTCCCCGAAAGATTTTTTCGCGTCCTCCAGGAATCTTGCTACATTGAGGGCAATGAGTAAAGATCGGCTCTTGGATGCACTTCTCACACGCTCGGTGAGCCACGCAGAAATTAGGAATGTGAATGCCAGACTCTTGCATGCATTCGAAATCGAAAAAGATGAAATTCCCTTTCTTCTGGTCATTATCTTCTTCTTCTTCATGTCTGGAATGGTATTTTTGAATGTAGCATTGGTGTTCCAAGTCCACGATTTGACGACAAATGTGACATCGTTTCTTTCCTGAACAGACGTGCGCCTTGGCACTGTTGGTACGTATGCCTTGTCCACAAGTTTGGCACAATCTCAGGAGTTGACAAGTACATTTCTGCTGTAAACCTTGCGTCTTCAAATGTTGTTGGTAACAAGTTAACTGACAAACGTGCGCTGACAAGCTGGGCAATGCACTCGTTCTTGTTCTTTGTCCAGACAGGGTTTAGAGGCCAAACATCCCTCACATTTCGATCCACAATGCTTGTGTTGCTCTCGATTGTTATAGCCATAGTCACATTTCAAACAGTAATAACCGTATCCCAGGAATGAAGTGCTACTGTTAATGGCATCGAAATGTTCATCGTGATGATAGACGTGAATGTATTTTCCGTCTTTGAAATCTTTGCCTCGAAACAACAGAGGTCCGCGCACTTCTTGAGGGTGCACTTTCAAGGTGTAGCGTGGAGCCAAGACGTCTTGCAATTTTTGCATTTCAGGAATGCCACAGGGTGTGTCTCTGGAAAGACTAGCTTGCTGTAACAGGAGTTCTGCTTCTGTTCGTTGTTTGGATCTTCTAGATTTTCGAATAGTTTGCCAGGCTCTTTTCCATTCTGCCGTGTCGTTCTTGTCGGCATACGTTCGTCCCACCACGATGGCACGGGCTAAACACATCTTGTCTTGAAGATTGTTAATTTGAACGATGCTACGCTTGACGCTACGAAATTCCTTCACGAAAAACACCTTTCTGCGTCCTGTCCCTTGGGGAAGAGAAACATAGGTCATGAACAATGTCACTTTTCCATCGGTGATGTGAAACTTGTCGTTGGATTGTTGCACGTGTTGAATCTTGTCCATGACTTTGGAAGGTGTCAATTCTGACGGGCTGCTAAACTCGATCCAAACGGGGGACTTCAAACTGTCGTGATGAATAGAAAGTCTCAAGCGATCGTCTTCTTTGGCTTCACATTGCTGTTTCAGTGTGGTTAACAAAGAATCCCACACACCGGTGATGAACCCTTCTGCTTTCTCCAGTGGTACGTCGGACTTGAAATCTTTAAACTTCACCGTGTACGTGTAGGCCGTGGTTCTAAATTTCCTAGAGGAGCGTTTGTCAGTCTCTCGAATGTGAAAGTACTTTTCAGGGTTTACTGTTGGTGATGGACTTTGACTGGGTGTAGACTCTCTGGGCCTAGGTTCTGGCTCACTCATCTCATCTTCAAATTCGCTGGCATGAATTTGAGTCAAGACTTCAGCGACTGTTCGAGGCGATAAATCACGTTTCTGCCTCTTACTTTCTTCTCCTTTCTTTACGAAATGATGCGATCGTTTCATCTTGACTGCAAAAAGTCAAATGACTCCATTTGAAACGCCATAGACCCCTATATATCCATGTTAGGCTCAATGTATATATAAAGGGCTGGTGCCTTCCCCCTCAGTATTCATTTCGCTCTCAAGCCGACCAACACGATGGAAGAACCCACACAGATCGAACTTCTGATTAGAGCTTTGCGAGGTGTCATACGAAACTTTTCTTCGGACAAGTCGACGGACTACTCCCCCTCCTTTCGAGATAAAAGTCATGATACTTGCTATATCTGTCAGAAGATAGGGCATTAGGCTACAGAATGTCCAGATCGTCAAGAAAGCAAGACCAGTGTCAAAAGAGACAAAAGTCAAGATACTTGTTATCATTGTCAAGAGAAAGGACATTGGTCTTCAGACTGCCCTAAGAAACAACAGGAGCAGGAGGAGGAAGAAGAAGAGGTACCCTCGGCAAAAGAAGAACCCCGACACGTTCAGAAAGAGATGACAGAAAAGAAAAGAAGACGAGAAAAAAGTGAGGAAGAAGAGGAGGAAAAAACTGTGAAAGTGAAGAAATTAAAAAAACAGCGAGAGTGAAAGAAAAAAGACAGAGAAGAAGTCTATGAACTTTTTTAAAAAAAGTGTTGTGTTGTGTTGTGAATTGGATTGTAAATATTTGTACCAGAATAGACCAGACTGAAAAAACGTAAGTGTCTCCTGGTTTTGATTGTTTAGAATAAGGGTCTACACTCACGCACTCACAACACGTTTATTATGGGGTAAAAAAAGGTATTTTGAGTTTTAATTGATCTTGGCAAAATGAATACTATCTCTTTTCGAAAGAAATGAGTGGCCCTGAAAAGGACAGTTGGGTGTTTTTTTTTTTGTTTTTTTTTTTAGAACAAAAACAAACTCAGGAACGAGAAGCAATCAACTTTAACTGACTTAAGGCTTTGCCACGGCGATGGCCTACATCTGGACTTGTTCCCGTCAATGATTTAGTAGAAATCACTAGGGGTGGTATCTCCGGTGTAGTAACAGGGTTGGACTGTTTGGCTCAGGAAGGTCTTTTTCATTTGGGTCGTAATAAAGAAGTCTGATACATTTGTTTCAGACTTCTTAACTCTGCCAAAATGTCCAAGAGTACCATTACCGTTTGACTTTCTCTGTTCTCCTTCTCTCCTAGACTTTGTTTCTTCTCTACTGCTTCTTTTTCTTCCTGTCGTTTCCTTCTTGCCTCTTCTTCTCGTTGTTGCTGTTCAAGGAGAAATACTTGTTCTTCCTCTTTCTGCTGCTGTAAAAATTTCTCCAATTCTTCTTTCTGTCTCTGTTTAAAATCCTCGACGTGTGGTAAAGAAGGAGAAGGTGGCGAAGGTGCTGGTACCGGAACGAATTCTTGCGAAGAAGAGAGAAAATCCACTAAATCCCAATTGAAATCAACCTCTTCTGGTAGTAGTCCTGTGTTGACTTTGGTAGCCACTGCTATGCCATCGCTTCTCATCTCCAAGGCCTGTGCACCCCAATTCATTGTCTTCTTAGTTTCAGTCAGGTTTCACAAAACAATGTCGCATCAATTCACTGCGCACAGACGCTAGCGTACCTATATAGGGAATGTGACGTCACAGATAGCTCTCCTCGGATTGGAAGACAGACTCCGCGAAGTGACGGAATTTTGTAACGCGTGTTGGAATTGGTGAACAATCTCAATCCTTTTCGATCCGCTCTTCCACTATAAATAAACGGGGTTCACTTCATTCCCTTCACCTGTTCTCGTCACAAAGATGTGGACCAACGTTGAATCCTCTACTTTCGTATCGTCGTAGTTTTTCCGTACGGACTTATCCATGTATGTTAAATCATCATGGACCATCATCCGGATTACAGATACGACTGTTTGGAAAAGAAGGACCTATGTGGAAAGACAAGACTGTGAAGCGGACTCTCATCTACGGACCAGAGGTTAGACAAAGTTTGAGGAAGAGAGGAAGACCTATACAATGCCCTATATGTTAACTGAATGGTGTTAACATAACAAACAACGGCCCTTTTCAGGGCCACTTTCATATGCCTCGAAAAGATTTCTTCTTTCTTGCCTAAAAAGTTTTTATTCGATTGTATAATTTATTTTTAACTAGAAAAAACATTATTCTCTTAACCTAAATTTTTTTAGTCGGTTGTATAATTTGAGTAGGATAGATTGATGTTCATCAATGTATGGAAACGAACGCGAATGCATAAAACATACTATACTATTCACTGACACGAACGCGAATGCATAAAACTTTGTATCGAAATGAAACAGGTGGCATGACCTCACGGTACTTGCTGCATTGTTGCAAGTGTCCAGTACCGTGACGTCATCCTACCTGTTCCATTCCTATTGTTCCTATACAAAATTCCCATTGTCCCTATAGTGTCCCAGGGTGATATTTTGTCCCTATAAATCGTGTCCTCATAGTACAAAGTAGGGTCCTGTAATGATAATTCCCATTGTCCCTATGTTATCCCCATTAACTACTTACGTGTATAGTTTCAGCAAAAGTATCGATGCATCGATATATCGATGAATCGTTTGACCCCTACTAATGCATTCATTTTTTTTTTTTTAAAAAAAAATTGTTTTCTCTGATTAGAAATGCCGACAAATTTTGAAATTAAGTTTGTGTTCAATCTAATGAATCTGAAAGTTGCATTGAAACATCAACGTACATAGGGCTTTCCTTCTCTAAAAATAGAACTTGAGAACGCGTAATATGAACACGTGACAAATCAAAATATTAATTGAAGGCATAAACGGGTGAGAGTAAATGTTAATGCTTTCACGTTAATTTATGTTATAATAAAACAGACTATGTTCTGCTGTAGCTGATTGGATGAATTGCTTTTAATACATAACAATGCAATCTCACTGAAGTAAAGCAATTTTTGTAAGTAGTTTTAGAGCAATGAATGAGGCAAGTACATTTTATGGTGTAATGGAATGATTTTGGTCATCTCAAAAGTGTTACTGTTCCGAAAATTAACGTTATAGCTCTCTCTCTCTCTCTCTCTCTCTCTCTCTCAAAATAAAAGGATGAGCCCTCTATCTGTTTATTTACATGGTACATACATGCTCATCCCAAGTTCACAAATAATGCAAGTTTAATGTTAATAAGTAAAAGCTGTATAGAGTTTTACCATGAACAAGTAAGACAGATGGATCCACAGATCTACGTGGATGGAGAAAGTAAAGTCCTTTATACAGTCAACTTAATGCCATGAAAGTACAAACGGAAATATTTTGAACAGGTCGGAACTCTTGACTCCTTTCCTCAGAAACGAAGTTAATTAGCAAGGGTAAAAGAAATATACTTTGAAAGAAACAAGTAGGGATCAACAGTCTTAGATTTAAATAAGTCAGAATCACCCCAAAACAAAATAGTAATCGGCAAGTTAAACTTGGCTCAGAAATTCTTCTCCTGGCTGCATTAAACTCGAGGACTGTCCATTTAACGGGGGGGGGGGATATCCCCCCCCCCCTACAAATTTCCATCCTTCAGATAACTTGAAAAAAAATCTACTTAAATTTATGGAAAAAGAACACATTATATCCAGTTAAATTAGTTGAAAAGAATTAACTATCTTGAGATAATAGAGAATAAATAATTCTAGTTTGAAAGAAAATCCAAAGTGTCCCCTAACCCCCTGCCAAAATAACTGAGTGGTCCCTTAGCAAATATTTTCTTGATCTCCATACATACAGCAATTGTAGAAGATGTACAATATAAACTTTGATTTGTATAGTTTGACTTAAATTGCAATAATTTCCACCTGGTTAATGTACAAGATGCTTGGGTGCTATGGATGCTGTATGAAACAATATTAATTAAAACATGTCGCATTGAATATTTCTTGAAAGTTTGATAGTATAAATGAAGTTATTTATCAATGGTAAGGGTTTTAAAGAAGGTGTGAAAGTAATGTTTTTCATCTTGGTGTCGCAGGATAAATACATTTGTTTGTAGATTATGACATAATACGTATTCCTCCAATTATTTGATTAAATTTTACCAGTTTATTTTTGGGAAGTTGTAAAACAAAGGTTTCTACCTGGTTGCTATGGAAGCTGTCAAAAACAGAACTTGCCTAAAATACTCCTGGAATGTTTAACCAAATTTGTTCAGAAGTCGAAGTATATTTTTGATCTATTTGTTATGGAAAATGAAAATTTTGTCACTTTGTAAGTTAATGCAAGAAAGATAATAAATGAACAATGTATGTTACGTAGTATGCCTTATATATATATATATATATATATATATATATATATATATATATACATATACACTTACTTATATACCCTTATATATATATATATATATATATCTGAACTCCAGCAGATGGAACACGCCTCATGTTCTAAGCCTATTTCACAAATATGTTAATGTAAAGAGTTCATTGGTACAAACAATTGTGTCATATTGAAATTAATGAAAAGGTTGGGGGTTTTTTGGGTTTTTTTTTAAAGAAAGAAATATTCAGAAAAGCAACATATATGCACGATATTCCATGACAAGTTAGCTAAGTTTGACATATTCAAAGCACTCACATTGGTTGACGACAAAAGCATATAGAGAAACCTTAAAAAAGACTATAACTTTGGTCTTGAAGATGGCTCCAAAACAATAAGATGTGACGTAACCTCAAGTTACGAGAGTGCCACGCAGCACTTTACATGTCCATCTCGTGCCCTTTTCCCTACCAATGACCTTGATCTTAGAGGTACAAAACTCTCAGCTGCATCATAGAGCGTGGAGCTGGATGAAATTTCATCCAGATCTATGAAGCAGTTAAAAAGTGATGTCTTAGATAAGGAAGCAGACCATTAACATCCCTCCCTCCATTTTGACCTTAACCTTGGGGGCATACGGTGCGACTATGAATACATTTGACACTATCAACTCTAGATATACAGCAGCCTAAAGTTCCATGAAAATACATTCATTGGTTCAAATGTTTTACCTGTACATGGACATAGGTTGCCAATTTATATTTTCCCAGGCTGTGACCTTAAGCTTGAGGATGAAGCCATGATTATGGTGTCTCAAATTATGATATATAACTAGTTCAAGTTTCATGAAACTATTGTACGTGGTTCGAAGTTATACTCCAGAAAATGTACAAAGTCACATAATATACTTTTCCTTTGCCTTGCTGTGAACTTAACCTAGCGGTAGGGGATCTGTATATGGTATGTGACACACTGTTTGGTCATGATATATGCATGGGCAGGGTTTCGGGAAATCTCTCCAGCTGTCACGTAGTTATGGGCTGGACAAGCAAACATTAACAGAAGGATGGTCAGACAATTTGTTAACATAATACATGTATGCATAATTTAAGACGGTTGTAAAAAAATGCATCAGTAGTCATGTTATAATTTAACACCACACTGCAAGTGGTCTTGACTTGACTCTGACCTTGAGAAGTGACAGAACAAGGTATGCAACACACTCTCTGTATCATTTACATACATTCTTCCTAATATCGTAAACAGCTTGGGAGCTAAAGCCTTTAAACTAAAATTGAATACCTTATTTAAGATAGAACCATGACAGTGGTATATGAAACACAGACAGATTTTCAACTATCCCGGCATAATCAGTTTCATTTCTCTAAACATGGGCTTTCAGTTCAAGACTTGGCAATATGTGCATATTGGCATGTGAACATAATTTTGTGGCTAAGATTACGAAAGTCGTAAAAAGTCAAGTAAAATTGTACAGCATGGGATAATACTGCTTTTAATGGCTTTAAGTTACAACAACGACATCACAAGAAAGTAACCTTGAGATGACCGTGACCTTAACTTTGCATATAGGATCTTGAGAGTGGTATAAGGCACACCATCCAAAGGATTTGTTTTTCATTACTTAAACATCTTCTCATCTACTGCCCGGACATGCAAAATTACACGGAGTTTTCAAACTGGATCATAAAAGTTTGTTATATGTCATGTCCTAAGGTCATGATGCATGAATATAATTTTCTTTATGTCACTAACCTTGAGAATTAAGCTAGATGCTAGACACAAAATAGATAATCTTGATATATGATCTAAACCTTGGTGATAGTACCTTGGAAAATAAATGATACATTCAATAGTTATGATTTAAACAGAATTTTAAGTAAACTGCCTTCACTGAATTTTGATGACCCAGGTTCTAATCACGACATGGAACGAATTACTGATTTCCCTAATCAGCTCTAGGGTGTGTTTGTAGTAATAAAGGTCCCTAGATTCGCCACTCATGGGGAATAATTAAATAATCCTCGTAATATAATGTCTTGAATAATTCTCCTTAGTCCATTGCTTAGAGTAATGATATATTACTATAATAATAATAATAATAATAATAATAATAATAATAATAATAACATAAACA
>JAECUM010006326.1:0-63166 GCA_016617855.1 Megalonaias nervosa | reverse complement strand
TCTGAAGCCGATTCAACGCTAAGGCGATATAAGCGTTTGTTAACCAAAAAATCACTTATGAGCGAGGAAGTGTTTTGCCCTGGATCCAAAACAGGTAGTGTGGCAGACAGACTATAGTCAATTTGCAGTCATGTTAAAAACCCGTTTAAGTACTCATTTTGTTCTCCATTAACTCAACATTGTCAGAATTATGTTTTATTTCTCCATACAGCACAACAAGTGTCAAAAATTAACATCGTATGTTAGGAACTAACTTTTATTGTAAACAAGCAATGTACGCTCATAGGGGTCGTTCATTAATTATGTCAACAAAATAGGGGGAGGGGAGGGGGTTTGAAGAAGTTTGACAATTGTTGACATGGGGGAGGGGGAGTTCAAGATAAATTACGTCAACAATGTTATTTTTTACAAAAAATTTAATAAATCAAAAAATAGGAAATTAGTCGGTGCGTTGGTATGGCACACGCTCGCCCGTCAACAGCCCACCAGTTTAATCCTAAACCGGTTGAGTTCTTGCCAAGGAAGTCATAGTCTTGCATCATCATATTTTGTTTTTATTCAATGTAGATTGTAGACTGTAGACAGATTAACCACATAATTCTATTTTTAGCATAAAAGCCAGCCGTATAAAATATTGTTAGTTTGTTGGGGGGGGGTAAATTTTTTTGACATAATTTTATTAGGGGGGTCACTGAAAGTTTGACAGTTGTTGACAAGAGGGGGGAGGGGGGAATTGCCTAAAAAATGTTGACATAATTAATGGACGTCCCCATAGAGCAAACGCCGTAGTTTTCATTTTATTAGATTAGTCTGTGGATGAACTAAGCAAGCCGTTTGATCCATAGGAAAGTAGAGATGATAAAGTCGATGATGCGAATGAATTCATTTGAATCACAAAAGAAACTTTCCCCTGACCAAAGGACTGAATGTGATTTCTGCAATGTCCAAAGATAGCTTTATGACAACGAACATAAGAACCTGTAATATTGAAAATATCATTCGGATCATATTAATTTTAATATCATTCGGATCATTTTAATACTTATTTAGCAGAAATGCTTATAGCGATTCGCAAATCGAATGGTTCTGACTATGCGCCATGCTCTGAGGAGTCTATAAAAATAACATAGAAAGGCATATTCAGGCCAAGGGCTATCCCGTCTCTCTTAGAGACGTCCCATGTTACAGATCGGTACCAACGCTAAAGAAAAAAATATCTAACTGAAGAAGGCGGGTTTTGATATAAAAGCAAGAGCATCAGAGCAAATAAGATAAGACGACGAAGAAGCCTTATGTTCCGCTGGCGAAATGGGCCCTCGTACCCTTGCTGCTTTGCAATTTTCCCCATTTTAATTTTTTGGGTGTAAATGTTTGGATATATAGTCATACAGGTCATGTAGCTGGAGTCCCTCCTACAACAAGCACACATGTGATAGGGGATAAAATATGTGATCTAACTTAGAGCTGGCAATAATAATAGCAATAAATACATTTACCTATTTGCATCTTGAATTTCCTCAAAATGTACTTGCGTAGTTATTTCTGCTAATCAGAATTACATAGGCTATAAAGACTGATCCACAGCATGAATGAATTTGTTAGGATTAAATTTCCAACAGAAATGATATTCCAAAGGAGAATTTACTGCACTCAGAACGAAATGAATTTAATATTCCCTAACAAACAGTATTTAGTCCTGTGTCTTCTTGAGAATTTCAATTAAAACAATGACAGAACAAAAATACACGTGCAGCTGTGTCAAGGACTTTCCCTCCAGCCATATGCACATCGTGCGGAATTGACCCACGTAATAAATCCAGTCTATCACAACTAGAAAAGCAGAATTTAGCTGGATCGACAGAAAAACAAAATTCCTCAATTCCAGAAAAGCGGGAAAAGTTGTTTCAAGGCGCATTCATTCAAATTATGACTCTAAATTTGAATTTTAAGTAAATCAAAATGAGATTTATTTTTGACTGAGCGCGCGATACGATTCAAAGTTCAAACGTCTCTTGGCGGTGCTATGTGCGCATGAATACTGTTAATGTGTATTTGTTGAGTATTTATTTTGGAATCCAGCAAAAATTCAATTACTTTGCTGCTTGTAATGTGTTCTTTCTATTATTCAGCCTTAGGTAGAAAAGCTAAATGAAAATATACTAAAAAGGTTACTACATTTGTATGGGCAAATATAATCTCGTTTTTTTCTGAGCAATACTGTGCAGTTAGGTCAGAAAAACTCATTCATTTTCCTTAGAAATGTTGTAGCCCATAAGTACGGTAACAGGTAACATTTTTTCTTGCCACTCTAAATATTATTAAATATTAAACTGTAACGTTATCGGTTTTCGTTTTGAAACATACCAATTTATAAAACTTAGACATTTTGATATACACACATATACACACATATATACACATACGTAGAGATAAGGGCTACAAGTTTAGTGGCAGATTTTCAAACTAGTGAATTTGGTGGATTGTATGATATTAAGATTTCTGGTAAAGTTGCAAGTTCGTGTGTTTTGAAAAACGGCAAACATCGGATACAAATTTTTCTCGCGACAGATGTAAAGTTGGGATTCTGTGCAAGTTTCTAAACGAAAGCACGTGGCGTTCTATTGAACGCAGACATTTGGACCTCGGCAGATTTTAAGTATAGTAAGTCACTATCACGCAGGTGGAAAGGGGTATATATTTAGAGAAGTAACACACCTTGCTGAGACGAAACCAGAAGAAGAAACCAAGAGACGACGAGGACTTTTGCTGTCGCATCATAGGCTAAGTGAAGTGTTAGCACAAGTACATGCCAGTGATTTTGAAGATGACGTGAGTGAGCCTGAACCAGAACCCTCTACGTCTACCACAAGACAAAAGAGTCCAGATTCAGTAAGAAAGAAAGTCGTTATAAAGTTCCCGAAAATTATTTTCACTTTCGCGAGACGGTAACTTCCAGAAAATTTCGAACGACCTCTTCAACGTTCTCACAGAAATTTAAAGAATTCAAATCTGAAGTTCACCAAAGAAACCATCAGGTTTCATTATATACTTTTGGGATTCATTCTTAGAGACATTGAAACGACAGTGCTGAGCTAAAGATGACGACCATTTGAGATTATACATTATTCTCGAAAGTTTGACGTCTCCTGTCTGGATCGAACCTAGTAGCCCGGCAGAATTAACATTTTCCAAAGTTATTGATAATATTCAATACCTTCAACAACCGAATGACGAGTTTAACACCACCAATGGAGAGAAAAACACTCTTCATATGACGTACGTTTCCAGTTCAAGAGGCGGCGGAAAACAGAGAAAACTATTATTGGTAGATGAATTTCGCATTAACAAAAGCGGTATAGTCCAAATTAACAACGGCAAAGACCAGAAGTATTTAGGAGATGCCATCGTCTCGAAATTATGCTTAGAATAACGATACAGTGGAATGGTAAGGATCACGGATGATCATTAGACCATCGGAGATACCCCAACAACGAAGAGTAGCAGAAATTCGTTTGCAGCGAGCAGGCATTTCTAGATACCGAGCATGGAATTCCTAAAATGCAACACCTCTGAGACGTGTCTGGCCCCTCGTTATGCTTTTAAAGAATATCCTCAAGTCGTTCTTGGAGATGTGTTTCGAGGACCGAATTTTTCAGATGAAATATACATTCACGTGTATCATCATCACGATCATTTAGATGTCATTAAGCTACTGTCACAGTGACCATGGATTTAGCAATTGATAGCAACATATTCGTTGTGTAGAGAGATGTCGTGGGTATTTAGCTTCCAGACCTTGCGTTCCTGAAGGACGAAAAAGAATTCACTGACTTGAAAAACCTTATTTCAGACTCCACCATGGTGGAGTTCTACGACGAAACATACTGGCGACGCGACAGGGTCAAGAATACCAAGTGAAAGAAATATGAGTACACGACTACATCGACGTTTCGAAACCAGTCCGGAATTTAGACGCATAGTTGAAAGGTTCGACATGGTGGATATTGAACTAGACTATTTGGAGAAGCAACCAATACGACACTTTGCTCTACGACTTTAACAAATCTTAAGGAGAGGAAACAAATACATCGATTTGTGTCCTTTGTATCCTTGGCTGTGTTGATATGCTCGATTCCGTATCGGTAACCTTGAAATGTTGGCAGAATTTATCGAAATGGAACATATTCGTCAGTACGACGATTTGGTCAAATGTCGTGTTACCACCGACAATGTTGTACCATACTGTTTTACCTCATCATTGTCACAGAAACGGATGTTTCATTCACGCTGTAAGTGTACTGCAATGTGTAATCATGTAGATGAGAAGGCCAAGAACTAGCTTTGATAGGAACGTGGGTAGGCGCCGAATTATTTCATGCTCTCGATCGTGGATGCCATCTGATTAAAGTGTACATTTTGCTTTTTCCCCCGACAGAAAAATAACAACAAGATGGTTCCAGTGAAGGGATGTTTTCCGGATAAGTTAACAAATATCTGAACTTGATGTAAGAAGCTAGCGCTATTTAATTTGTTGTCTGACAAATTCAAAGAACGGAATCACTAATTAGAAGGAATCACTTTGGAACAAGTGGAAAAGAACGAAGGAAGACAGTCGTTTGCCCAAGTCATGCTGATATGCTTGTGAGGAACACTTGTTTAGCATCCCATTTCTTCCGAGAGAAAGAGAAAACGTTCTTGATCCAATTCAATACTTTCAACCCAACGACGATAATTAACACTTGTAAAACACATGGAGGTCATCCGGGCAGATACACTATTGGTACATTGTGAAGAAGTGAGAGTATGCACCATCCCACGTTTAAAATTGTATGATGCCTTGGAATTTTTAGGAGATCGAGTAATTTACTTTGACATTGACAGATGTATGTACATCGATCGCCACATTGCAAACACACAGACATTGAAGACGACCGTTTTTGGAGCATGAAATAGAGATGCACATGTTTAAACTGCATACCAAATGTCAAGCAAAATTAATAACGCTCAACTATCGTTCTGGTCAAATACTCAACTTTGACTTCTTAAAAGAATCTTTACAGTCAAAACATGTCATTTACACGTCACCTTTGGCTGCTCTCTTCAAGAAAGAAAAACACCTATAGAAATATCATTTACTTTTCTTTTTAACAGTCTTCAACATAACATCCTTTCAATCCAATCATCATGCCAAATTGAGTCCTGCATAGAATGCCACTAGTCACGAAACAAATGCATAAATACGGTAACATTTGTTAGAAGCGAGTCTCAGAGAGGTTCACTTTCCTTGAAAACACTACATTTATTCTCTTGACTCTTTAGGAAGGACGAAAATCAACCACTTAGTTCTTTACAAACGATGGATTGAAACGCAAGACGAATACCCCATCACCTCCTAATCCTAATCTTATTGAGAGGTTACCCATACAACAAGAATTACGATCGTTGGTGGATCGAACTGATTTGTTAGAAACAGAAACATCACAACTGTACGGACAACTTTTACAACGTCATAAACTGTTTAACGTTAGGCTTTCGACGAGACGCCTAAATCTAAAGAGAATTTAAGACTATCGTGAAAAGCGAAGAAAAACAAAATGCCATTGAAACATATGCAGGAATGGATGAAGAAGAAGAAGCAAGAGAACTATGTCTGCGTATTATCCACGCAGCTGGACAACATTCGCCTACTCGCAGACGATAAGAAATGAAATCTTCTGCTAAAAGGAAGTACAAAATATAAATCACCAAGAAATTCACCCAGAAACCAGTGCATATTCCGACTCCTACTAAAGCCTCGAAGCAATTCAAACCAATGCCACACAAACTATCAACTTAGGAGCAATACCGAATAGTGGATGTTTTATTGACGAGCAGTAGCAACACCAACATCCAAACAGATCATGGATACAGTTTTAGACAGTATTTATTCCACTCCTGCTCATGCTGCTGCCTACGAAGGAAACAAAATTTGTATTGTGCAGCTAAAACCAAACTCAAAAGTTTTTGTCAAGCAAGATTTGGAGCAATATTTACAACAATCGACATACACGCTACACTAACCCATTGGACGAAAATTGTCAAATGTCTCTCATTAGGTGCCCTATAAACGCGGTTACACATATCGAGTATGTGTCATTCACTTTTTTTTCAAATCAGCTTCGGTAGATAGTTCCTTTGACTTCTAGAACAAGTTCAGAGTTAGTGCACAGTTTCAAACTATTAAAGTTTCGACTATAAAAAGTGGAAGTGATCACCATGCCGTTAAATAAAACAACTACATCTCCTTCTTAGCGTTCATCTATTCAACAACAGCAATCTCTGTGAGTGTAGTGTGGAGAATGTGTTCCTGAAAATAAATCGTCTTTTCTGTCAGATCTTTGTGGTATATTGTGTCATTAGAACATCGAGTGGAAATTCGACTTTGCAACAAGGAGATAAACACTTTCGGACAATACTCCTCGGCAGTTGTATCGGTTATCTTCTTCCAAGTCCTTCTTTGAAATATACCTTCAGAAACAACAATAACAGTAGCTTCGCCAGCAACGAAAGTCAAACAACAACTCTTCTAATGACAGTAACCCTTTCTAGGACCCTCCTTGGAAAATCATCCTTTGTCAAGTGACTCCTCGGAAACCAAAACCATCGAACGATGAATAACCAATATTTTCTAGCATTACTCGTTGAAAGTTCTATTGATGTATTTCCTAAGAACATATTATGTTGTTTCACAGCAAAATTACCTCAGACCATACATTTTGTTCAGGACGTTCATTAAGAAGTAGCTTTGGTAGATATCCTTTATCCCGCTCAGATCTAAGCTATTGTCGAAGATCAAACCCTTTTCGTTGCAGAAATGTGAACAAGATCAATACCACTTAGATAAAACTTCTGGTTTTTACAAATAAAAAACCCCATTAGCAACAAATCCTTAATTAAATATTTATCCCAAGATGATTTCTTCAACATATTATTTTAATGCTCAACATCTCGGCGAAACGATTTCATCTCTGTTCAACAGTCAGTTTTACAAAGCACTGGATGAAACTCGTTGAAGTGTACTAATCGAAAAATACCCAACTTGTTATCGTCTCAAATTATATATGTTCAACGCCTGAACGCTGTCCATCATTTTTTTCTCCTAATTTGGTTGCTTTTCTGAGTGGAAACACATCTCGCATTCCAACTATAGATATGCACAACGACGATCGATACTACTAGTATTTTACTACCCTACCGAACAGAATGAAAGACTGAATTTAATGTTTGTGTACTTTGATCGAGAACAATTTCGCAATAAACACGGCTGCTCTTATGCTGAAATCATTTCATTGAAAGCTGATTCTGTCATAGCTTCTTACGATGAAGGAGGAAACACGTATCACGTTCACCGAAAATTTTGTACATCCTCACTATCTCACTCTCAGCAAGTCTTATTCGACAGTGTCAGTATTGGTATAAAACGGAGATCTTGGACAAAAAAGAAAAGTCACAATGAAACTACATTTTCGAAATCGAGTCTTTAGTGATTTGTAACATGTATCCTTTGTATCCAGGGGTCGGTCGACAATGAGGATATGGTTTAAGGGATATTTTTAAAACCTACTTTTCGTAAGGTTACACTCATTTTAAATCCTATGTGCACTCAAGGATTTCATCCTTCAAAAGATGTCGCTTTGACACAGATCAAGTTTCCTAAACGTACTCATCGACCAACAAAATCCTAAAGAAGGGTTCATGAAAGCTAGAACAAACGTATTGATTCAACTGGAAAAGATAATCATGGGTCGCCGAGATAAACCTATACATTTCCTTCATTCTCCTATCGAAGGCACTGATTCCACTTCTACCGTATAGCAAGTACACTGCAAACAGAGACGCAGAAAACTTTTCAAACCTCACAAACACGATCAAAATAATAACAGATGAACAGAAGTTAGTTGGATATTACCAACTAGAAATGGAGTCATAGCTAGATTTGTTTGTCATGCCTTCAACGATGATGACGATGCAAGAATTCATGCATCCATTGTTCAGCGAAGTGGATTTGCACTTGAATACCAAACTGGTGAGTAATCGTCATTTTAGATGGTAAACTTGACAATGCTGTAGAAATCAACACTTTGAGAGAATTGACCCCCCCCCCTCTCTCTCTCTCTCTCTCTCTCTCTCTCTCTCTCTCTCTCTGACAGACACCCTTTTAGAATACACATCTTCATTTTCGATGTACGTTTATGTCTCTATACTTTTCAAAGTACATTATTTCATTTAGAAACCAATCAAAGTCACGTTTCCCGCCAAACACATCTAAAATAGAGTACTGTACAAAAAGACAAACTTACTACATATGATAAACCTATTACGTCATACGATATTTCGTTCCAGTGAAGATTGTCGCATCACGCCACACTGTTACAATGTAGCGATGAACTGAGATGGCCCCTGTGTTAAATTTCCGTGTGTCCCACGAAATTTTCGACCTTTTAAATATGGGACTCCCCACGGCTCTCAATTGTCGTCCTATACTACTAACCAAGCAGCATTTGACTCCTTGGACTTAAAATGTCATCAGTGCTTTGGAATCTGTCCCAAATAGCGAAAATGTGTTTCCTGCCTGTTTACAAACCACTGTTATGTAAAATCTACGGAACAAGGATAATTTTATTTTAAGATGTGAGAAGCTAATTGCAGAAGGCAATAATTACTTTGAGAGTGTGACTGGCACATTCAAGATAAAAGACGTGGTTAATTTATTCACTATTTTGTTTGAGATATTTCTTGGATGCAGGCAATCACTGCAATATTAATGTTACAAAGCAATCAGCTTTTTATGTCTTGAAGATACGCGTTAAGATTTCAAACATTTAGCGAAGAACTCAATTCTCAGAAACATTTTTCCTTAAGAGATTAATGACATACTATTGATGATACCATTGATGAACAGCAATCGTTGACAAGTTTATATCACAAGGATGCTGAATGTGCCATGTTCGTGAACTTTATTTATGCTTTCTTTGTCAATGAAATTATATATTTATTCTTCGGCTGTTTAATGGCCAACTATTTACATTTCTGAAAGGCTGGAAGGGGAGAGCGTCCTGTAGTTTTTAAAATAAAACAACAAACAGCAACTAATTATATCCTTTAATTTAGCTGACAAAAGTTAATGACATGGTGTAGAAGAAAAAAAAAACAGATGTCATGGTTCAAGAGAAAAACGTATAACTTCCGTATATAGAATATAACAACTTGATTAATTAGATACTCAAAATAACATTGTACAAGTATAGGTTGCACATCTACTGGAAAAATTAATTAACTGAGTTTTAAAATGCAATTAGCAGTTCCGTTACATAGATAAGGCAAATTTCATCATGAAAACGTGTAAGTGTTTCGAGCTTAATTGTCCGGCTTGTCTGCATAACCTGATCTGGTTGCTATCCACCATCCAGAATTAACGTAGCTTGACAGTTGGAGTCTATTTGTATATCAACACCCTGTTCCCACTGGTTTTTGCTCTTCGTTGAGGAGTGGAAGCCTTAATATCCGAATTAGAATCCTCGCTATGCTTCATGGAATCTTTAATATCCGATGTGGGAGCTATTTTCCTTACTACGAGAGGCTCCCACTACACGAGCTTGGACATCTTTTACGAGTACTTTACATCTATTCCAGAGCCAAGCGCAAAAACTTAGACTGACTAGTTTTGCGGTGTAAGAAATTTATAAAGGATATATTGTGGGTTTGTCGTTTAAGATAAAGTCATTTCGTTTGGTATACATATTTTTGTGGCTTTTTACTTTGGAGGGTTCACGGTAATAATTCAATTCCCATAGTAGATCTATGCAAACTCCATGATATCAAAAATTCTATAACTTTAAATTTTTGAATGCTCATGATCAAACATGTATTTATCAGTATACATGCATCCTGGATGACAGCTTCTGTGTAGAGGAAAGGATATGAAACCACGGCATTTTCTGGAACTGCATATGTTTGAAACATGCTCTTTCAATTCCGCACCAAAGAGTCGGGTGTTAATTTCAGTAATGAGAGTTACAAACTCAAGACTGTTAAAGGAATGAAATTCAATTAATAAAACAATGACTCTATTTTTTTCACTTACAACTAGGATAAGCTCTATAAAGATTCTTTGTACTAAAAGCTATCTTCCATTATCAACCAATTCTGGCCAGCCAAACCAATATATACTTTCTTTTATCTTCACCCATTTCCAGAATGGTTCCTGTTTTTCCATACCATTAGTAGCGTGTGTCCTATATCCAACTTTGATTTTCATGACTGATCTAGGAATCATGGTTCATTGAATATAAAAGAAATGTGCATAGTTCTGCTTATCAGCCTTTACAGTAATGAATATTGAATTTTATTGCAATTTAATGTTCACCAATACAGCAAGGATGCAATTTAGGCACCATTTAAGAAGTTGAGCTTTATTTAAGAAAATTAGAATAATAGTAAAATAAAGCTGTCTTATTAAGAGTCACACTTTTTACTGTCATCATTTATCTCTCTTCAATTTAAGATTGAAATATATTACCAGCCTTGTCATATTATGTAATTAATTAGTGAAAGGTCAAGGTAACTATATGTGCGTATATTATTGCAGAAAAAGAAATATAAATTACCTAAGATTCCCCCAGAACACATACAATTCAAAATTAAAGTAAGGTAGGCAATAGTCCATTGAAATACAAAATATGAAGTTTCAAAACATTCACTGAATGAAATTAGTGGGATGCAAAGTAATGAGAGGTCATCACCATTAAGCATGGTGGAAGAGACCTAAGTGATCATATCTGAAGCATTATGTTTCAAAACATAACAGAGAAATAACATATTGCTTACCATAATTACTCTCTAAATGCTAATTTTATAAACTTATATATATATATATATATATATACTTAACATATATATATAACATATATATATATATATATATATATATATATATATATAT
Organism: Megalonaias nervosa; assembly: GCA_016617855.1. Taxonomy (NCBI): domain Eukaryota; kingdom Metazoa; phylum Mollusca; class Bivalvia; order Unionida; family Unionidae; genus Megalonaias; species Megalonaias nervosa. Next base: position 52,185 of record JAECUM010006326.1, on the reverse strand, counting down.
AACTATCTATATATATATATATATATATATATATATATATATATATACACGACTGCATAGATATTAACCAATGTGCAAAACACTCCACCTAGCATAGTAAGATTACACACCTTATACTCTGCACCACCACCCCCTTCTTGGCAACAGTTGATTAATCTTAATATGTGTTTAATATCTCACTGAAATTCACTCTGTGGTTTACAAAAGGTATTAATTTTGCTTGTTACCCACAAATAGAACCTTATGATTGCATTTATAGTAAAGTTATTTTCACATGTGGCTATTCTCATAGTAAACTTATGCAAACACCATATTAAAACTTAAATAACTTTAAATTTCTGAGTGATTTTTACTAAAATCTATCTTCCATTATCAACCAATCTTAACCAGCCAAAGCCATATAGATTTTATTTCATCTTCAACCATTTCCAGACTGGTTCCCATTTTTCCATACCATTAGTACCGTGTGTCCTGGAAGGTGCAGAAGAAATCTTGCTGACGATTTTGTTTGGATTTGAATTCAGGTCATTGGTTTCGCCCTATGAAGACCAGGTCACCTGATTTATTATTGGTTGGCTGTTAAAGGGTGTTCTTGACAAGTTAGAATGATCTGGAAATGAATATTTGACCCTCATCCTGGTTCTGAAATTGTGTCTGCGGTTTTTTATCCAAGGTATGGAGTAATAGAATTGAATATACCTATCTATCTTGAACATCAGTCTTCGTAGTATCAGCTTTAGTTGTGTTCAATTATTATTTGAGATTATTGATTTATTTTAATAATTCATTCGAATTTGCTAGGTGTTCATAAACTTTAGGACTAAACATCTATTTTGGAAATACTGTGAATTTATTTAAATACATTTTGGAATACATCATTCAGATGCATCAAGGCTGTTAGCACATGAAACTATTCCAGACTACAGGCCCATCAGCACAATAGACTGAACTTCATTTGGAAACCGATGGATCTCATTTGGTATATGCTTTACTTTCGGACTGTATCATTGTGATATACCATGACTGTTAGCACATCTAACTATTCCAGAGTATTGACATCTCACGACAATAGATTGAACTTCGTTCGCGAACACCATTGGAATTCATTTGTAATACTCAATACTTTTGTACTTTAGGATTTCATTCACCACACTCTAAATTATCTTTAGTTTTTCCCTTTGTATTCTAGAGAAATAAATTATGTATTAAATTTTTACAAAACCTGTTGGTTTTCACTTTCTCTGTTCTTGCTTTAACACCATATTGTCGTAACAAGAAAATTCGGGTGATCATATCCAGGATCCTAATTCTTTAAAATATGTCACAGAAATTATAATTGCTTTTGAAATTTGAGTTCATTTTGGTTTGGAATTTTCGTAGACCCTAGTATTTTAATTTCACATATTTTAGACATCTTTAGTGTGTTACGTATATGTAATTAAATTATTTGTGTTAGTTTTAAATTTATTTTTTTATTTTTGTTTCATTACAATTTGTTGTAGTGATAATTTTTACTGGATTTGACATTTTTCTCAGTAAATTCAGTTGTCTGTTTTGACCTGATTAGAACTCAAAAGTGTTGCTTTATTACTATTTTTAGCTCACCTTGGTTGAGAGGTTTGTAAACACTAAGTGAAAATGATTGGTCATTACCAAGGTCATGTTCGGCCCACGTGTTAGCTATGTTGTAAATAGCCTTTTATTATTCATTTCCAGCGAGAGAATCTCATTTTTAGATATAGCTATTATAGGCTACGTGCAAAATGGCAATTTTTTTTTTTGTTTTTACTGCGCTGTGCAAATTAGTGATCACGTAGCCCCGTCACGTGAGTCATCATGTGATCTAAAATCACGGGTTAAAACAGACATTTTCTAGTGGATTTATTCAGTCGTGTTTTACACCTTTAGGGCTCAAGGTGTTTTTATTGTTGATGCCAGTTTGTTTTGAAGTTCATCTATTTTTTGGGATTTAATAATTTATATTCTCTGGAAAACATATATATGTACTCTTCATAAAATTCTTGGACAAAGACATTTAGTGGAAATTCCTCAGAATTCTAAAGCCGGAATATTATTCTTGATTCATAAAATTCAGCGAGGAACTGTTGACACATCAGTACAATAATGCATCCATCTGACGTCATGATCCTCCATTTTGGAACTTAATCGTGATTCGAACTTAGATTCAATTAGAACTTTTAGTGATAGGACTTATATGTTTTAAAGTCTAGGATTAATTTTTGGATTATATTCACAAACCGTAAGTCCTATTTCTTATTTTTACAGTGTTTTCCAGGGAAATAAATTATTTTATTAAAATTTACAAAGCTTCTTGGCTTCACTCTTTTCTTTGTTACTTTGTACGAGCCTAGTCACGTAACAAAGAAAATTGGGTTCTTGTCTTCGGGATATATGAATTTTGGCTGAAATATTTCAGAAAATTGTTTTTTGAAGTTTAAATTCCCCTTGTTTTTAAATGGTAAGAACTATTTTTACATTTTGTTTGAAATCTTTAGTGAAAACAACAGGCTTTTATTCACAATGTCATCAAAAGTGGATACTTTCCTTTCTAGTCCTGCTCAGGAGCAGTTGGATAGTTTGAAAAAAGATAAATTGATTGAATATGAAAGAAAATACGATCTTTCTGAAGCAAAATCTTCCTTAACGAAAAAAGAAATTAAAAACATTTTCATTCAGTATTTGGTAGAGAGGAAAGTTTTCGATAAAAGTGTTTTGGCTTTGGTCAGTAAGTCTGTATCAGACTCTGACATAAAAGTAAAGGAATTAAAATTAAAATACAAGATGGAATTGGTGTTAAGGAAGCTGGAACTTCAGAAAGATAAAGAAGAAAAACAAATGCAGCTGCAATTGGAAAAAGTAAAAGAACAAATGACGTTACAGAAAGAACAAATGCATTTACAGAAAGAAGAGAAACAATTGCAGTTGCAATTTGAGAAACAGGAGAGAGAGACAGGAGAGGGAGAAAGATAAATGCAGTTACAATTAGAAGAGAAGGAGAGAGAGACAGCGAGAGAAAGATAAACAGATGCAAATGGAAAGAGAGAAGGTTGAAAGGGAATTTCAAATTAGAATGAAAGACATGGAGCTGGCAAGTGAAAAGCACATTTCCACTTCACATACAAATTCAAGTTTTGATATTACAAAGAATTTTGAGCTAGTACCCCCTTTCAGCGAAAAAGAAGTAGACAAATATTTTATTTATTTTGAAAAAGTTGCTGAAAATTTGAAATGGCCAAGGGAGCATTGGACTCAATTATTGTAATGTGTACTTTTTGGCAAGGCCCGAAATATCTATTTATCCCTGTCAGTACAGCAAAGTTCTCACTATGATTTGGTTAAGGAATGCATCTTAAAGAGTTATGAGTTAGTCCCTGAGGCTTATCGGCAAAAATTTAGGAACTATAAAAAAGAAGCATGACAAACTTATGTCGAATTTGCAAGAGAAAAAGAACAGTTTTTTTAAGAGATGCTGTTTAGCCGAGAAGGTTGAACATGATTATGAAAGTCTCGAACAACTTGTCTTACTTGAAGAGTTCAAGAACTGTATTCTTAATGACATTAAGATTCATCTTGAAGAGCATGAGATCGTAACCTTGGAAAATGCTGCTCTTGCTGCTGATAAGTATTCCTTAACTCAAAAAGTTCCTCTTGAAAGCAAGACTTTTACTCAGCAATCTACTGGTAAAAAGGTATTTCAGCCTAATATGACTCCTTCTAAAACTTAGTCTAAGAGGTCAAGGTCACGGTCATGTATTGAAAGCAATACATTTGTTGGGTCTAATAAATCCCAGTCTGATTTTATTATGGAGAATTATGAACCATTTATGTCGAAGGGTTCTATATCACTCTTGGGTAATTTGGCCAATCCTATCCCTATTAAAATTTTAAGAGCTACAGGAGCTTCTCAGAGTCTTTTATTATCAGGTACATTGCCTTTTTCTGAGAAGTCTTGTTCTAATGAGAGTGTTCTCATTCAGGGAGTAGAGTGGGGCTTTGTTAATATTCCTTTCCATTCTGTAAATTTGTCATCAGACTTTGTTTCAGGACCTGTGACAGTCAGTATGGTGTCTACTTTACCCGTTGAGGGCATTCATTTGTTGCTAGGCAACGACCTAGCTGGAGACAAGGTTGTGGTTAATCCACTTGTAACTAAGAAGCATTGTTTGGATCAGAAAGTTGATCCAATAGAAAAAGAATTCCCTGATTTATACCCAACTTGTGCAGTTATCAGAGCTATGTCAAAGAAAGCTCTTGAGAATGATTTCGATAAGGAATGTATTCTTTTAGCTGACACATGTATTGGTCAGGCTTTAGATGAGGTCACTTTCACTTCTAATTTGGATCAATCAAAAGGTATTGATCACAGTGATCCTCTTTTAACTACTCATTCTCTTTAATCTAATCAGGGTGACAAACGACAATCACTTGTCGTCGAACAGGAAAAAGATCCTGAGAGCTCATGCTTGTTTCAGGGGGCCATTAGTGAAACTGAAGCCACTGAAGTACCTGTCTGTTATTTCATTAAAAATGGAGTTCTTATGAGAAAATGGAGACCTCCCGAGGTACCTGCTGGTGACAAGTGGTCAGTGAACTATCAAATTGTAGTTCCAAAATCTTACAGACAGGAAATACTTAGTTTGGCCCATGAAACTCCTCTGGCTGGTCATTTAGGGATAAAAAAAACTTATCACAAGATCTTGACTCACTTTTATTGGCCAAAAATTAAAGGTAATGTTTGTAAATACTGTAGATATTATCATACTTGTCAAATGGTAGGAAAACCCAATCAGAAGATACTTAAGGCTCATCTGCAACCTATTCCTGCATTTGACGAACCATTTAGCAGAATTATGGTAGATTGTGTTGGTCCCTTACCTAAGACCAAGTCAGGCAATCAATATTTGTTGACCATTATGTGTGCGTCAACAAGATTCAAAGAGGCAATTCCTTTGAGGAATATTAAAACAAAAACTATAGTAAAAGCTTTGATAAAGTTCTTTACTCAATGTGGCCTTCCCAAATTTGTCCAATCGGATCAAGGGTAAAAATATTATGTCTGGAATTTTCCAGCAAGTAATGTATGAATTAGGCATTCAACAATTCAAATCTTCTGCCTATCACCCTGAGAGCTATTATTTGGATATGAACACTTATTTCCAGATGTATCAAAAAGGACAAACAAAATTTTTCATGACGTTGAAATTCTGAATTTAAAAGCCGTGAAACAACACCCATAGGATGAACCCTCTCAAACAGGAATACTTGAAAAAGGAAATTGAGTATTTGTTGGAGAATGATTTCATGTAGGCCAGTAAAAGTGATTGAAGTTCACCATGTATACTTGTTCCGAAACCAGATAAAACTATCCGGTTGTGCACTGATTATAGGAAGGTGAACAGTGTGAGAAAGACAGATTCATTTCCATTACCAAGAATCGATGACTGTATTGATAAAATTGGAAATGCCAAGTATGTCACCAAATTTGACCCTCTGAAAGGATTTTGGCAAATTCCACTAACGGAAAGAGCAAAGGAAATTTCGGAATTTGTGACTCCAGATGGACTCTATCAAGATAAAATAATGCCGTTCGGGATGAAGGGTTCTCAAAGTACTTTTCAACGCTTGGTGAATATGATTACCTCTGGTCTAGATAATTGTGATGCTTACATCGATGATGTCATCATCTACAACGACACCTGGAAAGAACATCTAGGAACAATTCGGAAATTCTTTGACAGACACACTGATGCAAGTCTGACAATCAATTTATCTAAACGTGAGTTCTGCCGTGCTTGTGTAACTTTTCTAGGACATATTGTGGGACATGGACAAATTAAACCTATAGATGCTAAGGTCAAAGCTATCTCTGAATTCCCTGTTCCTGTCAGTAAAAAGCAACTAATGCGATTTTTGGGTATGGCTGGATACTATCGAAAATTGTGATCAAATTTTTCTAATATTGCTGAACCCCTTACAAATTTATTGAGAAAGAAAAACAAGTTTCTTTGGAATGATAAATGTCAGGAGGCTTTTGATAGGTTAAAAGCCATACTTAAAAGTTTACCAGTTCTTCCAGCTCCAAATTTCAGTCAATCTTTTAAACTATCTGTTGATGCAAATGATGTTGGGGTTGGAGCAGTATTGATTCAAGAAGATAGAAATGGTGTTGATCACCCAGTGTGCTATTTCTCTAAGAAATTAAATAAGCACCAAAGAAATTACTCAAAAATCGAGAAGGAATGTTTGGCTTTAATATTGGCATTACAGCATTTTGAAGTTTACATTAGCTCAGTTCCTTCTCCGGTTGTTGTCTTTAGTGATCACAACACCCCTTACTTTCATCGACAAGATAAAAAAAAAATAAAAATCAAAGATTATTAAGATGGAGTTTGTTGTTACAAGGATATAATCTTGACATCAGGCACATCAAGGGAAATAACAATTTGATTGCAGATGCACTTTCCTATGTATAGAAATATTATTTCATGTACACTTTGTATTATTCATAAGAGTTTTCTTATGTAATTTTATTTTACTTCATGTATAATTTGCAAATGGTAAAAAGAAAGCTTTTTTATATAAATCTTTCTTTTTCTTTATGGGGAAGTGTTACGTATATGTAATTAAATTATTTGTGTGTTAGTTTTAAATTTCTTTTTTTATTTTTGTTTCATTAGATTTTGTTGTAGTGATAATTTTTACTGGATTTGACATTTTTCTCAGTAAATTCAGTTGTCTGTTTTGACCTGATTAGTACGCAAAAGTGTTCCTTTATCACTTTTTTTTTAGCTCACCTTGGTTGAGAGGTTTGTAAACACTAAGTGAAAATGATTGGTCATTACCAAGGTCATGTTCGGCTTTTTTATCATTCATTTCCAGCGTGAGAATCTGATTTTTAGAGATGGCTCTTCTAGGCTACGTGCAAAATGGCATTTTTGTACTGCGCTGTGCAAATTAGTGATCACGTAGCCCCCCGTCACGTGAGTCATCATGTGATCTAAAATCGCGGGTTAAAACAGACATTTTCTAGTGGATTTATTCAGTCGTGTTTTACACCTTTAGGGCTCAAGGTGTTTTTATTGTTGATGCCAGTTTGTTTTGAAGTTCATCTATTTTTTGGGATTTAATAATTTATATTCTCTGGAAAACATATTTATATGCTCTTCTTCATAAAATTCTTGGACAAAGACATTTAGTGGAAATTCTTTAGAATTCTAAAGCCGGAATATTATTCTTGATTCATAAAATTCAGCGAAGAACTGTTGACACATCAGTGCAATACTGCATTCATCTGACTTCATCATCCTGACATATTGGAACTTCATCGGGATTCGAACTTGGATTCAATTAGAACTTTTAGTGATAGGACTTATATTTGGTAGATTCAATGATTAATTTTTGGATTATATTCACAAACCGTAAGTCCTATTTCATATTTTTACTGTATTTTCTAGGGAAATAAATTATTTTGTTAAAATTTACAAAGCTTCTTGGCTTCACTCTTTTCTTTGTTACTTTGTACGAGCCTAGTCACGTAACAAGTGAAACCAACAAGCTTGCAACATATGATCTTAAGGAGAGAACTTTGTTTTAATCCTACCAAGGAAGTGTTAGAGTCCTTCAAATAGAACAAGTTTCTCGAGCTTGCCAGATATTACAATCTGTTTGAAGCCACTGCTTCTTTTACGAAGCAAGAAATAGAGATTATTTTAGTTCATTAATTGGTGGAAAAGGTTATTCTGGGTTTGATTATTTAGTCTGTATCTGGTTCGGACAAGAAATTAGAGACTTACAGGTAAAAAGCCAGATGGAATTAGAGTTAAGAAGGGGAAGTGATGAAAATGCAAAAGCAAAAAAAGGAGAAAGAGAAATGCAAATGCAGGTGCAAGAAGAAATGGAAGAAAGCGCAATTCAAATGCACAGACAAAAGAAGCAAGAGAAATACAAATGCAAAAATGAGAAAGACAAATGCAAAAGCAAAGATTGAAAAAAGAACAATAATCAATTTAAACTAAAATAATTAGAAATGACAACCGGAAAGCACCACCCCATCCCCCATTACACACAAATTCATGTTTTTATGTTGCCAGAAATATTAAGCTTGTACCACCTGTTAAGAAAAAGAAGTAGATCAATATTTTGCTGAGTTTGATAAAATTGCTGAAAATATGCAATAGCCCAGAAACCATTGGGCTTTTTATTACATAGTGTACTTATTGACCAAATTTCGTAAAGTCTACGCTTCATTCTCGATACATTAATGTGCTAATTATGATGATGTTAAGGAACGTGTCTTGAAGGGTTATGAGTCGGTTGTGAGGCATATCGTTAATAGTTTATTAATTGTGGAAAAGAACATGGACAAGCACATGTCGAGTTTGCATTGGTTACAGAACAACTATTTGATAGGTGACGCAGAGCTAAAAATGTTAATAAATATTATAATTATGTCGGAAAATTCATATTGATTGAAGAGTTCAGGAATTGCGAACATAGTGACGTCAAGGCAATGATAGATGAGACAGAGGTCGAAACTTTAGAAATTCAGCTAGTACAGCAGATGACTCTTCCTTGCCTCACAAATTTTTATTGGTCAGTACATTTCCACTTAGCATATTTTTGGCAAAAAAAAAAGGACCAATTTCAGTGTCATATTAAAACCTCCAAATGTCAGTCTGGCATAACAATTAGGAATCAAACATCTGATAAAGAGTGATTGGAAATTCTTATCTCTCCCTGCGTGCACTTATTGTAAGAAGATAGGGCACGCTATTTCTAATTACTACAGGTTGAAAAATGAGCAACAGGATAAAGACCGAGCTATTCCAAATGTTTTATTTCTAAGAGGCCATAGTCACTGTCATGTATTGAAAGCAATACATGTGTTGGGTCAAACATCAACCATTCATGTCGAAAGATTATGTATCACCTATTGGTGAGTTGCCAAACCTATCCATATTAATAAATTGAGACACAGGAGCTTCCTAGAGTCTTTTATTACCAGGTACTTTGCCTTTATCTGAGAAGTCTTTTTCTAGTGAAGAAGCTCTTATTCAGGGAGCTTTGTTAATATTCCTCTCCATTGTGTTAATTTGTCACCAGACATAGTCTCAGGACCCATGACTATACGGACGGTGACTCTTTTTACCCATTCAGGGTATTAATTTATTACTAGGCTATGCTCGAGCTGGAGATAAATTTGGTGTTAATGCAATTGTATCTGTCAAGACTTATTTGGATCAAAAAGTTGATCTTATCAAAATTGAAATCTCTGGCTTATACAATGCTTGTTATCTTACTAGTGCTATGGCAAAGAGAGCTCATGATAATGATGTTGATCAGGAAATTATACTTTTATGTACCATATTATTGTCAGTCTTTCGATAGGGTCATTTTTGCTCATGGCATCAAGAGGTATTTATCAGTGATCTTTTTGCTACGGATTCTCTCTGTTCTAATCAGGGAGACACACACATGATCAATAGTTGTCGAACAGGAACATGCTTCTGAGATCTCTTATTCTTTCAGGTGGGTGGGGTGGGGGTTTTAAGGAAACTAAATCCACAGCAGGACCAGTCTGTCATTCTGTGAACAGTGGGGTGATTATGAGAAACTGGCGACTATCTGAAGTACCCGCTGGTGACAAGTTGTTAGGAAGCTATCAATTTTGTTGCTCCAAGTTAATATAGAGAGGAAATTCTTATCCTAGCCTATGAAACTCACTTGGCAGGTAATTTTGGAGTTAGTGAGGCTTATCACAAGATTATCAATCATTTTTTATTGGTCGAAAATTAGAAGTGATGTTTGTAAATACTGTGGATCTTGTCACACTTGTTAAATGGTAGAAAAGTCAAATCAGAATATACCTAAAGCTCATCTGCATTATATTCCTGTATTTAACGAACCATTACGCAGAATAATGGTGAACACTGTCGATCCATTATCTAAAACCAAATAAGGCAACAAATACTTGTTGATTATAATATTTAAGTCCACAAGATTTCAAAAGGCTACTCCTTTACTAAATATTATAACTAAAATAATAGCAAAAGAGCTGATAAACTTTTGCACACTTTTTGACCTTCCCAATTCTATTCAATTTGATGATGGGTCAAATTTTTGTCGGGAATTTTACAAGAAGTTATGCACGCATTAGGCATCCAACAGTTTAAATCTTCTGCCTATCACCCTGAGAAGCAATGCGCTTTTAAAAGAATTCATCAGACTGTTCAGAATATGATTCTGTCGTATTGCTTTGATGCAGTACAAGATAGGGATGAAGGTGTTAATTTGTTGTTGTTTGCTGTTATGGAATCAGTTCAAGGATCTTTAGCACCACTGAAGTTATTAAGAAAGAAACTTATTTCAACCGAAGATTCAGAAATGGTTTTTTTAAAACTATGTATCTGATTTCAAATATAATTTGTCAAAGGCTTAGGAAGTAGCACGAATATTCATCGCTCTTCACAGTCAAAAATGAAATGAATGTATGACAAAAATATACTGGAAAGGACTTTTCATCCAGGTAATATTGATCTGGCTGTCTTGCACATACCTCAAAACCCCTTCAGGCTAGGTTGTTACGGCATTAATGTCTTACACTAAGGAGAAGAAAAGAGCGAAAACCAACAACTTTTGTAAAATTCAACAAATAATTTATTTCCCTAAAATACAAAGTGAAAATTTAAAAAGAACTTACAGTATTGTGAATTAAATCCCAGTCCTAAAAGTTTTATCACAGATCCAAGTGTATGAAGTTCCAATTGATTTCCAGTTGTATACCAAATAAAACTGAATGTGTTGACGCGCTTGTTGTCTCAAATTTGCTAATGTCCCAGTCACCTGGATTGTGATGATGTGCTAGCTGTCTTTTGATGTATCACAATAATATAATCAAAAATTGTCCTTGCCTGAATTCATTATAATTCCAAATTAATGCTTCAGTCCAAGAATACTACTGAACACTCTGTAATTCCAGTGAATAATAATTTAAACAAATAAATCCAGCCAAATGAAAAGAATGACCACAAAAGTAGAACTCATTTTGCTGCAAAATGTTATCGCAAGAACGAGTCATTTTTAGACAAACAAGATTATATAGCCTCTGCTTGCCTAGGTCGCAATTACCATGTTCTGGACATACTCTGTCACTTAATAGAATTTTCCATTCTAGAAGATTCTAAGGCCAGAAGCAAGACTATATCCATCCTTTAACTAAATTTAAGGTAAACATGTCTGCATTAATAATGATCTGAATATTTAATCCACACTTGTAGTGAAATATTAGCTGTGTATTCTGCTGTTTACAAAATGAAAGTCATTTGTCAGGTACAATAAGAATTTTATTTTGAATATGGTCAAGTACAATATACAGCTAAACATAACAAAGCAGTCATTAAGAAAAGGCAACAAGTAACACAAATTATGTATATATAGCAAGTAGTATGGGCCTTATAAAGTTTTTGAAAAAAAACATAAGTGACTTAAATTACACTTTTTACATATTTACACAACAAAGCTTTTTCTGGCACGGGAATACGTACCAGAAAAAGCTTTGTGATATAAATATGTAAAAAGTGTGCGTTGAAAGAGATAGCCCTGTAAATCATTAAATCAGTTTAGTTGTATCTGTCCCACACAATAAGGATTTAAACGGTGGGCTGAAATCGGACTGTAGTGTAACCAATCATCGGTACTCAGAAATATTGAACAGTTTGGACCAGAAACTTTCGCTTCTGCTGCCACAAGAGAAGAGCGAACTAAAACAGATGTGAAGCGAATATGAGCTGTTCTTTCCAGATGTACCAACAAGAGCCAAATAACATTTTCCACCCAGTTTTGGACTTAATAAGTAGTATCACAAAGGATTAGGCAGGATGTCAGGATATGTGGTTGGAGAGTTTTATGTTAACATCTTATGTGTAATGAGCTTTTCTAGGAGTACATCGTCTTCCTAAAGTCCACAGCCTTCCCACAATATACAACAATCAAATTCTTAAGCCGATGTTAAAGTTTACTCCCGGCGTCAAACTATAAACTTTTCATTTCAGGCATATGTTTTCAGATAAGGCAATGTTTGTCTTAACAAATACATGGACCTGTTTCAGAGGTACGGCCTAGATTAATTAGGGATTGTATCAGGTGACCTTGAATAAACATTTAAGATGGTCCGAAGATTCGACTAGATGCCAATGTCTCCGGAAGATGTTTGTAGCTTTGGGATATCAGGGAGATTTTGTTTTGTACCTTAGGAAATTGTTTATATCACGGACACTTGTGTTAGCGATAGTTCTGTCAATATTTTCACTCACGTAACCACACCTTCTAACATTCCAGATTCGAACACAAAGGCGGTATGGAAGGTTCCAAGAAGCATAATGATTCGGTTGTGAATTCAGTAGTTGACTGCAAGCTGTTGGAGAATGAGAAGAATTGTTCAAATTTATCTCCTCTTTCAAATTTTATTCAATGTTATCACTTTGTCTGCACCATCATAAGTGTCTATGGGGTACCTCCTCCATACGGAGTTTTCGTTCAAACCTTCCGTGGAAAATGTTAGCGTCTCAGGATTCTATTTTTATGCCCAGTCAAAGCCTCATTAGCGTGCAGTAATTACAGATTGATGAACACAAAAATTGCTCAGCTTTAAAAGATGACTTGCGAATATGGCTAAACAATCACTTAGAAGGGAAGAATTTGGGCATCTAACTCATCTTCTTTGCAATGTTGAATAACCATGTGGAGTGAAATGATAATATTAAAGAGTGCCGGCCAACTGTTTTTGGATACCCAATTCAACCTCAAAGATAGAGGGTAGAAGCCGACTTTTACTACAAGCTACATGACTAGCATCAATATCGGCTACCAACCAACTTAAACCAGAAACACATCATAAAGAAAATTCCATACGGCCTGTGGCTAACCAGGGGTGTGTTTTCGATCGTATTCTGGGTGTAGCTAGAATATTCTCCACCAAGTGCGTGAATGTGAAAGTAACAAATTCAGATAATGTTATTTGTTTGGTGATTGTTTGCGGAAATGTTTGGCCTTCACATGTTTGCCTGTTTGCTTATTTTCGGAATAAATAAAACCTCCATGGCTTCGGGTCAACTGGAAGGAGGTAGGCATGTTATCTGTCAGCCACGTGTCATACGTGCATTTCTTTCAATTTCGGACAAAATATTTCAGAATGGAATAAACATCGTCGACGAATGGCCTTGATTTAACATTTTAGTGGCACTCTACGTTTTAAGCCAAAGGAATCGAATTAAAAATGGAGAAAGAAAAACAGAACAAGTAATGCAATGTGCCAGACTTTGGCATTTTTATTTACTGGTAGGAATTTCACAACCCACCATTAAAAACAGTCCTCAAATTTAGTTTTAATCATTTATTGATTTCCTTTTTATTAACAAAACTCCAAAATATCTGAATTCCGAATACTAATTATGCAATTACATATTTTGTCTCTGTGTTCGAAACACTGCGAAGTTTGACGAAATATATGGGCACATAGACGAAAAGAGGACAAAAAGGAATAAATGAAAAATTGTGTTTTGCATGTTGAACAGGAACTTTATTCTACAAATACCCTTTGGCAATGGCGCTAATATTAGAAATAATATTAAGTCCCATTTCGTGTGCAACATTTCAGTATTATCGGCATAATCGAATATTTTTATTCAAATTTGAAATGGATATGGACAACTTAATCTGTTGCAAACACATGGCTGCGCTGTTCGAACGTTACTGAAAGAAGTGATATATAAATGTCTGTCATAGAGCATTTTACTGTGTTACGTTTAGCTAATAAACACAGACGTCCATGACGACTATCAGATGAACATTAAGTATTCTTGACCTACGGCTGTTTGTCAGTTGTCTGTTAAGAGCGCGAATATTTCTCAAAGCCTTTCTTCAACAGCATAACTTTTTGGCTGAACATCGGTGTATCCAGGTTACTGAAATTCTAATGGTGGTCTTCCAGCTAATAACCGAGTTAGCTAGATGGATTATTAAATTAAAAAATCAGACAGTAGCAGAAAGACAAGCGAAGAAATAAGAAGCAAAGGACCAAGTCAGCAAACTAACTGAAGCATTTTATCATCTATGCAATAAAGGAAGGAAGATCCGATGATGCGACGATTTCTTGTATTATATCAAAATAAGTTGTTGATGAATACAACCCCAATCAATTGTGATTAGTTTACTGGATTAAGGTAAGATTCTACTGCAGGGTTAGCGTCACGGTCATACAACCTTGCGTGAGATATCTGGTGATTTTTAAACTCGCACCCTGTGATGTAAAATGAAGGATAAAACCAGGTCACGATGCAATTAGCGGGCTAAATTTCGCTCACCTCTGTTTTAGTATCGTACTGTACCGTTTTGTATCGTTTTATGGTTGATTCCCAAAGTTTCGTCACCAATAGCCATTAAAATTCGGTTTTTCCTTTAAATCAGCTTTAAGTCAATTGATTCCTTGTAAATTCTGTTAAAACAAGTTTAAGTTCTAAATATTGAAAGTTACCGTTCAAATAGTTTCTTTCTTAGCGGAAACAGGGTATCTTATCATACCATTTTGCACTGTTCTAAAACTGTCTTCATAACATAAAATCTTGCTACCGCAACGTTTTCATACCATTTTCAGCGTTTCAAAAGACTTTAAATTCACTTTATGTTGAGAAACGGCAAACACAAGAAAAGCTCCGCTCGTGAAGAAATGTCTTCACTTGGCGTGTACATCAAGATACTGATTTTCAATAACGTATGCTCTGACAGATTGGAACAAAAGCCGAAAATATTCAGTCAATTAGACTCATTTACAAGTCTTCTGTTTCACAAAGCAATATTGTTTAAATCGTTGCAAACTAGGAAAATATTTTGGAATAAACAAAAACTATTTTCTTTACGTACAAAAATGGACAATAATAAAATAAAGTCAAGATATACACAGTGAAACGTTATACAATATAAATTGTTACGGTTTACATCGCCTACGAGTCTGATCTCCATAGCTTCAAGCGCGATGTCGCTAAGCGACTTCCCAAGAAGCCAGTCAGCTGCGCACCTGTTAAGCTTTGCCAATCTTATATTAAATTGGAAACAAAAACAGAAACCGGTTCCGTAGTTTACAATGCAAGAAGTAGGTTTCGGCACAATAGGCATCTAAGCCATATTGATATTGCTTTAATATTATCCGTCATATATAGAAAGAATTAAAACTCTTATTCTGAATCTCACAAAAGGCTGTATATCTTCCTTGGGGACAAGAAGATATATATTTGACCTCTGAAAGACAACATGACTTAAACCCTAGTCGAAAACCCAAGTCTTATAATATATTTGCTCATTTTATTTACAAAAGTCTTTAGGAGGATAGACCCTCTAACCCTTACCCCCTCCAAGCCATCCCCACCGTGTCATTTAAAAGCTTTTGTAAGACTTAACCACCATCATCCCTCTGAGCCGAGCCCATAACAGAACTTTTGTACATAAAAAATGGTACTATTTTATTTATTAGATATGCAAACGTGAGATTAACATGGTATTGAATCGTGCATATAAGGTTTCAAATATCTATAATGTCAAGGAAGTAACAATCAAAATGACCTACAAACATTTTTTCTACATGTATGTAGATGAGACAATGTATTTCTTATTTTTAAAAGATTTAATGTTGAAGCAAAACTTTAATTGGACTTAAATAATCTTTCCGAAAGCTGTATGAAAACAGGATTATCAGCTGCTGATTACACCACCGAGAGCGATTCAGTCGGCATCCTTTTCGTCAAAAAGAACATTAATCTCTTATGAATTATATCTCAAGTGCAAATCTGAAAATGGATATAATAAAAAATGGTGTGTACTTAACGAAGTGTTTATATCAAGATCCAGATATATTTCATTGTGTTAAAAACGCGCAGGCGAATAAATTCAAGGATCACCATTGTTATATTGTGTTATTTCTAAGATTTTGACGTAAAAACTTTGTCAATGAAATATATGTTTCATGTTTATATATATATATATATATATATATATATATATATATATATATATATATATATATATATATATATATATATATATATATATATAAGGTATGTACATTTAAACATTGCAACCAGCCCAACACCCTGCAGGAAGTTGTACATGCCGCATATGCCGTCATCTAATCACTGTTCTCTCTCTCTCTCTCTCTCTCTCTCTCTCTCTCTCTCTCTCTCTCTCTCTCTCTCTCTCTCTCTATATATATATATATATATATATATATATATATATATGAATATACGATTAGATAATTATTGTATAGAACTGAAGCGTACATTTTGTGAATACTTGTCAATATTTGTCTATATTTGTGTAAACCTTTACTGACAAATAAGCAACATTGTTTTTATAGCCGCGAGATCATTTTGGATTAATTATCATATCTGAGGAAGATGATAAGTGAATATCTGGTCATAACAGACAAGTGCTTAGATCATAAGGACACCTAATCAGAGTGAACACATCATCGGACAAATATAATATGATTAGGAATATATTTTGATCGTTTCATATGCTGTATGTGTTATTATGATATGATTCAGTTTATGCGATATGTCATTGTTAAATTTATCTGACTGGGAATATACGCACATGATGAAAAAATAGACTATGGAACCGGACGTACTGCATGGACATGTGCATGTGATACTTTTGTAGGATCTATAATGAGTAAGAAACCGTATGCAGTAGACTACAAACTTGAAACTGCATTTATTTATCAGATCCCCCTGAAATAAATAATTTAACAGATTGTTGCTTCCTTGACATATTAAACGTTAGGCATTGATTCTCCAATGATTACTCGAACAGCTGTCATGTTATTTATAAAAAGGGGAATTTGATATCCAGACCGACATTTTGATTAAAAATATTTTTTCGTCTAGACTGTATGTATGAGATTCTTTACACTATAAAACCAAGGTCAAGATTCAGTTTTAATATAAATTGAGTAAGCAGCACTTTCGATGTTATCTCTAATAAAATATAAAAGTATTTCTTGAATGCCAATGATTATAGGTATTTTTTAAAAGCCAATGATTATAGACCCAATGTACGAGTTAACGAAAATGATATGTAAGCGTTTTGTTTTCAAATTGCTGTTATTCATCCCGTTGATAGAGCTTAGTTAAATCCATAGTTGTTGACCAATGTGTGTGTTGACTTGATTTTATCAAGTATGTCATTTGTTTCTTGCTATTGAAAAGTACCTATAAAATTTGAAATAGCATTTTTGCAATTTTTGCAATTTAAATCATACTTCCTAAATTGACAATTAATTTACTTATCATCTGGATGCTCCTAACTTTGATTAATGTGAACAACATTGCGCAATGTAAATCCCGGCATCAGTCTGATTTTATATTAAACCTCCGTTTTGCACTTGTCGATAACCTATTATATCATTCAAAACTCATACGTCGATTTATATGTTTGATTCAGCTTGGAATGTCTCTATATTTTTTTAACTTTCGTTTTAATTGTATCAGTGCAACTACTTAATGCAAGAATTATATTTGAACAATCTTTTTTGGTTTGAAATTCATTCATTTTAGTTTTAAAATATTGGTCGGAATCAGTAAATCGTATTCATACGTTTCATCTATATGTCTGTTACATCAATACTACTATTTGTGTTCGTGTTCTTGAGCAGCATTTTCATTGTGTCTGTTTTGATTGTTTAATCACAACATGTATCTTAGTTGAAAACGATTGTAAGTTAATATCATTTTTAATACTTTCACTCACAGCTGTAATAGATGAAGTTGTTTTCATCGATCTTATATAATCCAGAATGTCTTTGAAGGGTCCTCAATAATCCCACAATATTATTTTCGTCCAAAAGTTAATGTATACTGTGTAATTCTAATGAATAATTTTTTTAAAAAAATGATTCCACTTACAACAACCTTTTCTTCGGTCAACCTTCTGGACATGTTCGCAAATTTTTTTCCGTGACAAGGTAAAATTAATTAAAGATAAACTTGACATCACAATTGTAATTGATTCATCGTCACCATGCAGTTGTGATACAGAATATAAAGGGCAACGGCACCCTTAAACAGCATTTGAACCTGTCTCTATGGACCTGGTACATTCAATTGTGATGCCACAAAGTGAAATGAACTCGATCTTATTTCGACATACTGTTGCTTGGGTGCTTAGATTCAATATTACACTGACTAACAGATGTAATCAATACGTCTCTCATACGGGGAATTCACATCATTATTCAAAACTGCAATTATAAAGCTTTTTTTGATGAAATCCATGCTTGACCATAACAATTTAACGAACTAACCTGTTTCTAACCTCCCATTCATATAAAAAATCTTAGAAAAAGTTTTTCTACCCCAACATGTGTCTCAACGGAGTTTAGATAGTCTTTTAGCAATGTACAGTCCGCATAGCGCCCTCGCCATAGAACGGAAACTTCATTCTGAGAGAAGTTAACTATCTCCTCTCTGCTTTGAATAGGGGAAAGATTACAGTCATCACCCTTCCTGACATGTCTGTGGCATTTGGCACAACTGACATGATATATTATTTCACCGTCTCAGGCATGTGTTTCATATTCACGATAAGCTTTAAATTGGTCCAAGTCCTACTTAGTCAACAGGCAGAAATTGTGTTCGTAAATGGAAAAAAAACCAATTCAGCTCAGTTGTTCTATGTTTTGGAGTTTCACAAGGCTTTGTTCTGGGTCCAGTTCTCTTCATTTTATATACTTATACACTCAGCCGTTCTCAATTGTCATTGATCTACACCTGGTGTCTCTCCAAACGTATGCTGACGACACTCAAATTTACAAATTTTGCTGCTCAACTGAAGCTGAGGCTACCATCCAAGTCGAAAATGGGTGTATTTCCAATGTGAAATCATGGATGACGTTTACCAATGTGCTGATGAATGATGATAAAACTGAAGCCATCCAGATCACCATGCAAAGACATTCTCATTCACATCCTTAAACTCAAACAATACGTATCAGTAATACCAACATTAAATTCAAACAATCAGTACTCTCTGTTTCGACTCTATGGTCTTGAACTAAGTAACAGAAACGATAATGTGACTGGGTGGGACATCATGCTACATGTCTGTGACATGATGCCCCAGTGCTAGACATCACTGTAAACTGCCACACTGCAGACATCGTAGCGATATGACTAAAAAATTGTTAAAGCTACGTTAAAATATTTCAAACTGAAAAGAGCAAAAACCAACAAATTTGTAAACTTTAATTTGTTATTTCCATAAAATGCAAAGCGAAAATTTTAAAGCAACTTACAGTACTGGGAATAAAATCCCAAATAGTCCTAAAAGTTCTATTACACATCCAAATGGATAGTGTTCCAAATTAATTCCAGTGGTGTTCCGAATAAATTCAAATATTTAACTCGTTGATGTGCCAATAGCCTCGAATGTGCTAATGTTACAACCATCCTGATGTATCACAATGATATAATCCAAATATTCTTGAATGGCTTCACAATAACACAGACATAATGACTGAGTCGAAGAAATACTAATGAGCATTTGTAATTCCAGTGAATAATATAAATAAATAAATCCTCCCAAATCGGAAGCTAAACACAGCAATAAGACTGATTCCACTTCCGATGTTAAGGTATGAATGAGCAGTTTTGAAGTAAATGACATTATGATAAAAAGCTACGATACAATAACAGAACTAGGATAAAGGTCAACTTCCTCTCTAAAACACTTTAAGTTGTCAAAAATGTTAGGAATTTCCATGTGAAAAACTAGTATCCTAAAGTCAGATACAAGTAAACATGATTACCTCTGAACATTTAATCTTTAATCATAGAGAAGTATTAGCTATGTATTATGTTGTTTACAAAATAAATGTCACTAGACATATAGGCCTTTACATATAGGCCAAGGTGAATCACACAATATCGTTATACATAATATATAATCATGGAGAAAAGCTAACAAGCAATACAAATTAAATATACATAACATATCTCATTACACCACCACGTCATGAACATATGCAAGGCTGCATATGTCGAGCTGCGACGCACCAGCTCCATTCGCAGTTGTTTTTTTTAGGATGAGCCACTAAAACACTTGCGTGTTCTTTAGTACTTTAAGACCGAATTATTGTAATTCACTTATATCTGGTTCATCTCAGTATCTACTACAGAAACTTCATAAAGCTGTTCGGATTATCCGGTGCGTATGAAAAACTGAGCACACCTCCCCCTGCTCTGTAACCTGCACTGGCTACCCGTTCGATCCAGAATCAAACATAAAATATGTTCAATATGCTACATTTCGTTGAACACATCAATAAACACCTCTTCAGACTGAAATTAAAGGATGATTGAACTTGGACTTTTTTCTCTTTTTATAAACAGCAGATTTTGATACCATATTGATCAGTTACGTTGATTTTCTAGAATTTTGCTTCACATCGTGTTCTGTATCTCCTCAGAGATTCATCGCTATTAAATTTAAAAGTGTGGTTATGGAAAATTATTTAATGGATTGTATGTGAAATAATTAGTTTCACTTGAATAGATTTCAATCTCTTTAAACAATTGACCTAATTCTTTTAAACTTTATGGTATATATTAAAAAGCAACAGCTGCTTTAAACTGGGTTCCATTACAAGGAAGGAAAAGTACATGATTGTTTGTTGTTGTTGTTTAATTGATAATCCAGAATATGGTGTGAACTTTGCTTTCTTGTGTAAATGTTTTGATCATTATTGCTGTCTTTTATATCTATTTTTAATCTTTTCTTTTAAATCTCATTTCTTATACATAATATTTGCATCTCTAGTATTTTTTACTTCCTTGAACAATTTACTCAGCCTTCTTTTCTGTGTTACATTTGACATGTTCCATGTCTTAATGTTGCATAATTTTAAATACTATCGAACGAAAATGCCTCTGAAACTTCAAAATCTGTGAACGGTATGATTGTAGTTTTTATATCTGTAAATTCTATCCCGTATCAGTTAATTTTGGATGAGTCTTTGGTAATTACATGCATATGCAACAGAAGATCATATGGTTGCGTTTAAAAATCATACCTGCTACAAATTTTAGTCAGTCCTATACATTCTATGTATGATAGCGGATTGAAGATTAGATCTCTAAATTATGTGATTTTCATTGTCACTATTCTCCTTGTATACTTTTAGATAGTGTACTTTCTCCATTTATTTCAAAAGTATGATGTTTTCATCTTGGCCCTTAAATGTTCAATAATTTATTATCCTTTCCGTTGAGCGAGTACATAGTTTCTACCATTCATTAATTTGGTTTACAAACTTATTTAAACTTTGTACGTTTTGTCATTTTTGTAATTGAATATATAGTCTTGTTCGTAAAAATGCATTGTTTTATATCATAGCCTGCCTGAAAGCTTTAACAGCAAATCTTATTAGTGTTGCAGCAAAGTCCAATAAATGTAAAAGGAAAAGTTACATCAACAGTTATTGGTGCAATCTGCAACATCAAATGCATATGGTGTTATACCCATAGCACCTAAAACTGTTTTAATTTCACCATTTATCCAGTTAAAAACTTTGTATGCTAGTTGGTATTTTGTCAGACACATCAATATTGTTCGGTCTCTCTCCCAAGATTGCAGTTGGTGGCATAATACATTATGGTGGAGAACTTACTGTCTTATCACTCATTTAACAGACGGCCTCGACATTAATGTGGTTACAAGTTGTATTGACTCTGTTGATGTTTTAGGTTATACTGTTGTATTAAATCTCTGGTATACACTGCTTTCTTTGTCAGAGGTGTGCCTAAGACACACAAAGAGAATGCATCCAAAGTGGAATGGAATGATCTATGAATTGAACATTTTTTTTTTACTTCCCTTTTAAAACAGGAATACTGCTATCGTTTGGGCCAAACAAAATGAATTTTGCCAATGCTTTGATTCAAATTTTCTATTCCCTGTTGTTAATCCACTGAGTATTAGCAGTACCTGATCAATAGTTGTAATGACGTTTGCAAACAACGAGTAAAACAGTAGATGATGGCTCCTCGATACCTTGGAATACAGATGTATTTTCATCTGGCTCCTCGATACCTTGGAATACAGATGTATTTTCATCTGGCTCCTCGATACCTTGGAATACAGATGTATTTTCATCTGGCTCCTCGAAGCCTTGGAATACAGATGTATTTTCATCTGGCTCCTCGAAGCCTTGGAATACAGATGTATTTTCATCTGGCTCCTCGATACCTTGGAATACAGATGTATTTTCATCTGGCTCCTCGATACCTTGGAATACAGATGTCTTTTCATCTGGCTCCTCGATACCTTGGAATACAGATGTATTTTCATCTGGCTCCTCGAAGCCTTGGAATACAGATGTATTTTCATCTGGCTCCTCGAAGCCTTGGAATACAGATGTATTTTCATCTGGCTCCTCGAAGCCTTGGAATACAGATGTACCTTCATCTGACCCATTATCGATCAAGCATTATTTTGGATCGAGAAATTGGCTTTGTTGTGTAAATAAATTCAATCTATATTTATTATTTCTCTATATTCACGTGTAAGTATTTACTGATTTTTAATATTTTCATATTCTCCAACTTTTCACTCTGCTTGGTTTTTCACACTCTTTGCATCTATGATATTTGTAATTTCATTTTTTTTTTCATTTCTTCAATCATTGTTTCTCGGTTGGCTTTGTAACATTGTACCGCTGGAAATTACCCCAGGTTCATTTTTCTAGAGCTCAAACTCAAATCAACGACCTAACCTATTCATAGCTCTTTCTAAAAATAGAATCAACAGTCATGGATCAGAAGTTAAACTCACAATAGTTATTTGTGTAATTGCGCCAGTCGGGTCTATACCATCATTGAATCAAATTTTTAAGACGTTTAAATGTCCTCATGATTGTTTTACCATTTATGTGCGTTTCACTATCTTTCAGTTAATTTAAAATCTCAAAGACAAACATGTAGTCGCTAAAACTGTCTTGATGTTAGATTTAGTTTGAATCAACTTACATTTTTTAATATTACCTCTTGTTATTTCTTGAGCAAGATCAGCTGTTACGATCGTCTACAGTGTAGTCGCCTGACCATGCTTTTCATGTGTACCACTTTGCTATTTGCCTCTGAAGTTTTCAATAAACTTTCTTTTATCTCTCTGGTTTTAGAATTAACACAAATTCACATACCGTGCATGTTTTATCTCCTTCATTTATTTATGTGCTGTTACGTGTCATTTATTTATGTGCTGTTACGTGTCATTTATTTATGTGCTGTTACGTATCCAATTGTGTAATACTTTCCGCTTGACATAAAGCTCCTTTAGGTGTTATCAGCACCCAACGGAATATTAATCTACAACGGGTACTTTATAATTTAGTAATTACAACATTTCTTCTCAATCCTTTCAAACATGTGAATAATTGTGGATTTATGTCAAAGGAATATATCGAATAAAGGCCATTTCCTACCCTTGTTTTTATGGGAAAAATAATTACTTGTAAATTTCATGACTATTTGTCTCATTTTATTATTCAATATACAAACAGCATTCTTCTGTATTAAAAATGCTTATAAATTTCTTTTTAATACCAAAACATGATCTTTGAACATGGGCTGGTATCGGAAATTGAGGACAAAATACTCCATTTGAACAACTTGAAACTGGAAACAAGATCCGAGGGCAGGCTGATCCAAGAAGGAATTTCTACTGATTGAGTATTTCTTACGACATTTTTTTTCTCATATTAACTTATGGGAGCGCACGCTTGTGCTAATCACTAAATGCTAAACAATTCTTGAATTTAACTCCCTAGAAAACGTTGTGCTTTTTCCCCTGTTGCACATTAGCTGTGCCTACGTATCGCTACGCGTGAACAATTAGAACCGCATTTTCTAAAGTACACTATATTATTTCTTCCATTATTCCCGGATTTTTTTTTTTAGATCTTTTTAAAACAATGGTATTCATTCATTTCTTTCTTTCTTTATTCTTTCTAAATTGCCTTGGTCACGCGATTTTTCGAAGAGGAGCTAAAGGGACATTTGAAACAGAAAGTAAACAAAGACTCAGAGGAGTAAACATCACCTGGAATTTTACTTTCATGTTGCCTATTTTTTTCTTCTGCAAAATAAAGCTGTAAATAATAGGGTGAGTATATATATATATATATATATATATATATATATGTTAGCAGTATATATATATGTATATATATATATAGTATATATATGTTATATATATATATATATATATATATAATAAAGAAATAAAACGGCCTAACGTATTTTTTTGTTCATTTCTATCACGATATTTAACCGTTTTATTTGTTATGTGTACTGTACTCAGTATTGTAGTGCATTTCAGGTCATGTGATCTGTAAATGAAGATGTCAATTTTCAGATGGAGAGAACGGTTGCAACCAGCGTATATGTTATTAAATTTTATTAACTCGGTCTTCATATTGTAACAATATTAATTCTTGTAAACTAGAGCATGTACTGGGAGAAAACAAGAATCTGCTGCAGTTGTATAAATCTGCTTGCATAACATGTGTCAGCAGCATGATATACATATTGTTATTTGATGGCTTTCATAGCTCAAATTGGTAGAGCATTGATGTGCCACCAGGTTCGAACCCCCCATCCACTGCCAAACATTTTGTTATTTTTTAAATTTCTTTTTCCTTTCTGAATTTAATAGCCATAACATCAAGAATTGTCCATTTACAGTTTGCAAACTAGGTTTTATTAACTGCAAGCAAAACTGTCTGAATTAATTTATATGAGCATCGATAATTTGCAAAACAAGTGTGAGTGTGTGTGTGTATTTGTTATATTGCCATGAAAGTATCAGGATAAAAATATATAAATATATAAAGAACACTAGTCTTTTCCAGTGACGGTAACAAACCAATATTCTCGGCAAAGAAGCGAACTCATAGGCCCTTGTTAATGCCTCGTTTATAATCTAATCATTCAATAATATTAAACAATATTTCATTTAGCAACAGTTTTTAATTTTATGGTTAAGCACCTTTATTGTCAGTATAATTTAGCGCAATGTTGATGTATAAGTTAGATATTCTTGTTTGGCTAGGAGGGACCATTTTGGAATAGTTTTAAAAATTAAAATAGACCTTTATAACACCAAACATGATAAAAATAAATATTGCAATTTTAAAACAGGTTGAATAGTTCATGGTAAAGCAGCATTTATTTTTACAGTGTTTCGACATCCAGTAACCATGGCAACTGACACGTGAACACAAAATTGATGTAAGAAATCAGTGCTGGATTACCAAATAGGCAGAGTAGGCACCGGCCTATGGGCCCCACGCCTTCTAGGGGCTCCGCAACAACGGATCTAAATAATATTGAATTGATTTGATCTTGACGTATTAGGAGATAATTTGCGAAGGGGGCCCCGAGATTTCCATTGCCTAGGCGCCTCCACAGGGTTTAATCCGGCACTGTCAGAAATAAATGTTAACCATCTCAAACGTACAGTATACGTCATATAAAGTCATTTGGAGAGGGTACAAATAATGGCCCTTATTCAATATAGTCCTTTATATTCCTTGGAGAGAAAAAATGTTTGTATATACATGGTACACGTACTGTGGAAATATGAGAGCCATTTTCATTACCAAATTTAGAATTCGTATAAATCCCATTCGCCTCCTCCTCCTTTATATTATCATTATGGGAAACAAAAAAAAAGCATTATTTGCAGAACAAATAAGTACAGCCACCGTCTCCTTTCCTCCTTTTCTTTTCCCATGTGCTCAATAATCAGCCTGAACTAGTCCAAAGTACAAAACCTTTAGCAGCTGTTCAAATGGAAAAGCACATTTTACCCGAGTGCGCACTGTCGCGTTTTAAACATGCAAGCAATGAAGTACAATATATATAATAGTTAAAACATGTTCATGTTCGGATTTTTACTACAATTTACCTCTGATATCAAGAGGAAAATGAGTAAGCGATGCTAACATTTTGTTTAATAAGTGCACATCTGAAGTAAGGTCAAAATGCATACTCTCTAACCCATAATACACACGACAATTACACACCAAATAAAGGGACATTGAAAGTTCATTTAACATTACCGATTATCAACAAAATCATTTTAAATAGCCAGAATAATCAGTGAGGAAACCATTTCAAAATCTTTTTCTTTCAAACTTAAGCCCTATGCAAAGTACGAATCTGTACAGTGTAACCAACGTAGTGGGAGTGGACACTTCTCATGCTCTCCATTGAGAGAGTTCTTCGGATTTACTGTTTAAGTCAGTCTGGGTGTCTTACACTAAGCAGAGAATGGTAATCTTTGTCTTTTGAATTGTCATTGATGAACGGAATGCTTATATTCTCTGAATGGAGTTTATTGCTTCATTTAAATACCTACCATGTTAATCTACTCGATTGTGCACGAGAGGTTCCGCAGGTGAACAGAACCCCATTCGGACCCAGAACACAATTAATTTTACTATATATTCTCTGCATTTGTTTCTCAGTACTGAACTTCCCACTGTGTGACAATCAATACAAGCTCATATTCTAAAGAATAAACAATTACCTTTAAACCCATACCAAGAATGCCTAAATCTAACTCTTGTATCACCACCAGAAGGAGACAGAAAAACCTGAACTATTAATTATGGTCTGATTCCATTCACAAATGGGCAATGGAACAGAATTACTTATCAGACATTAGTCAATGACGTAAATTCACTGGGGTCAAGACTAAAGTTGAGAATCGACATTCACCTCACCTTTTCTGTGTCAGATTGTCCAATTCCTGGTTTCTACAACTTCTATCTGGGAATGAATTTGTCCTTCCCTTTGAAACAGACATATTGAGCACAGAGAAAATTAGTTCCGCTCGACATAAAAAATATAATTTTCAACCACTACTGTTTAATTCAACAGATACAATCTAAAATCTCGACCAAGAAAATGGAATTTTAAGCACAAGCATTTTTGATACAACACGTGAAATTGGAATTCTGGAAATATGGCATTAAAATTTCAAAGGCAACGTTCTGATTGGACCAGCTATTGTCAGCTACGGCGCCTCATAAAATGAGGACATTTCCGCTCAGGCAGCCGAGGGAGAAAAAGGAGCTTGGCGTATAAGTCTTCTGTGGTTTGTGAAACAGTTTTATTCTTCGTACTATGCTGTTTTAATTGGCATATCGCCAATTGTCAGTCATGCTGTTCGATTAATCAAGCAGCAAGCGCAAATTACTCACACCACCACGAATCGTTTTCGCCGTCGCGAAACTATATAGGCTATTTTTAAAATTTGCAATGGTGTGTGGATTTTTAGATCGATAATGGTTAAAATGAATCAGTCAGGCTTTGTAGCAATCGATATCCAGGTAGTCTGAATGGAGCATTTAGGTTTATTCCTTTATCCAAACCTGGACGAAACTTATGGTTGTCCACAAGATCAGCTGAATAAGGACACAATTGATGGCAGTTACCAAGTGTTTTTATTTTTGCAAGAAAAGTATATAGGAAAGGATGTGCTGTCTATAATTTAAAGGGAAAAAAAGAAAATAGAAATAGAAAATATATGTAAGAATGAGCGTTTCTTGAATATGGGTCCAGGATCCCCTAACTTCGGGCTTTGTTGTGTGTATTTGTTCTTCTTGAGGAAGCACTGTACCTCAGACTGCAATATTTCATAGTTTAAAAATGTACTTTTTAATGTTGGTGTGTCCCAAAGAAAATTCTTCGTCGTCTTGATCTTTCAGACACTTGAGTGACTATTTTCAGTCACTGAATTGAAGGAGGGGTGGGGGATGAAACGTGTATCACTAATTAAGAAATACAAAAACAATGGTTTCCGATGTTTATCTTCCGATATATTAAGCATATATTAACATGTGTCACTATTTATAATACCATCTCACGAACAGATAGAACTTTTAAATTATTATTATTTTTAACAGTATACTTCTTAACAGTAAGTATATTTATGATTTTATAAGATATTTTAATTCATCGACCTCTAGTGCAGATATAATAAAAATCAGTTAAATTTTTCAAGATAAGAATGTATATGAAATATATTAACATCTTTGGAGTGAATTTCGTTTAACAGTAATATTTTCTCAAGGTGCTTAAAAATTTATTTTTATGATTTACTGAAATAAACACGTAGGTTATTACCATACGAACTTGAAATACAAATATAAATTGTCTTCTGCAGTATAATTTTGCAATTTGGCAATTTTACATTTTTAAGAATAATAAAAGTCGTATTAAAAAAAACAAACAAAACATATCACTGAAAATGAAGCACATTTCTTTGCCAAAAGCTGAACGTTTGCCGGAAGTTAACCGTCGTCATGTCAAGTGATTCGATAGTCGGAGCAATCTATTACCTGGTGTAAGGTCAATTATCTTCATATCAGGGCTGATATTACTTCTCATAGTTAAACTGCAAATATGCATCTTTTATAAAACATTGGAATATATATTTTCATATTTGATATCAAGAAATTTAAACATGTGTTGGCATCTGAACTTATACAGCAAAGTAGGCATTGTCTTCAGATAATGACCTTGTACCATTCATGTGGAAGCTATTAAATAGTTCGATCTCCTCTCGAACACGCTTTGAATTCCACGTGATTTAGCTTTGTGTCATTATTTATGATGCCTATCATGAAAATTTCATTTTTTTGTTCGCTGTCCTTGTGTGATGGTAAATATTTTAGTGTTGCCGTATTTTTACATGAGTTAGTGAAAAATTTATGTTGTGCTAGTGCGCTAGTAATTTTAACCTTTCTAATTTTATTTTGGCGTTAAGTGAATTTGTTATAAACAGTACAATCCGCCATTAGTTCCTATCTCTAATACCAAGACATGAATAGGTACTTCTGTCGGCTGAAGCTTATTTCAAAAATACTTCACATACTGCTTATGTCTGTGGGAGTTTTGGATCTCACAACTTTTTACTTGCCACATACTGTATCTAAATATAATTTATTGCAGAATATACTTACTAAATACGAGAAGAAAATATCGCTGAGGCGACGTATGAAGTGCAGAAACTACCTAACCTGAAACTGTCGATAGGCGTAGGTACATTTGTTCCGGACCATGATATTATATCCATATTGTATAAAGTTTGTTCTCTCTCTCTCTCTCTCTCTCTCTCTCTCTCTCTCTCTCTCTCTCTCTCTCTCTCTCTCTCTCTCTCTCAATATTCCTTCCTAAAATCAACTTACAAGCAGACGATTGACATGAGATACTGTCTGCCAATCACATTACTCTTATCTCAAAAGGTAACTGAGTGAGGTCAATGCTGGAGAGATATCGCAGATAGGCTATAGTGGACTGGCCAATCACTGTAAACAAAAGTACCGGATTTTTCTTCGATCTGTAAGGCAGTCATTTCATTGCAAACCTGTGATGTCAAAACTTCTTTTGTGAAACTAGGTTTCATTCTCTCAGCATACATTCATTCAGTCAGTGTATGTGCCACAAGAATGTTTTCCTATGTAAGTTTAGTGAATGGTGTCAAGAATGAACCGTGCCCTTCAATTGAAATGTTATAGTTCGTCCATGATAATTAATTTTGTCGTTTACGAGTCTCAGAGCTTGTGTCTGGTTTGCATTATGGGAAAAACTCCAGTTTGATTAAATGATTCACTGACTACACAAAGAAAATTGCATTCTTTCATTCAGTTTTCAAATAAAAATAGAGATACTGAAAACAAATAAGCTAAAATACAACAAATAGATGAAAACAAAACAGAACAAGGTATTCCGAACCGGTTTCCTTACCATATCTGAGGGTTCCGTTTTTGTTTCTCTTTTGCTTGTACAAAACAAGAAAGGCCCAGTGCTCAGACTGTTGACCGGTCAGAGCCCTAATACTGTGACCTACTGTGGACTTGTTATCGGTCAAATTGTGGTTAGAAGTGCACTATAAGCATTTTTGTAATATCAATAAAAGCGACTAAAACAACAATTGTCTCGTTATTTGACTATTTAAATGAAGACTTTTACTAAAAGAAATATTATTTTCATATTTTTGTGCACGTGATTTTATGCAAAAATAATACCATGCTCATAATCATTCTGTGACACTTGATACGTGTATAGGGGAGCATCGACATCAGAATCGTTGAAATAAAAGTTACTATTATTATATCTTTTAATCGTGACCTTGACCTTAAACTCCCAACAATCAGTTTTATAGAAGATATGTGTCTTGTTCTTAATCTTCAGAGACCTGCATACCTGTTCTGTATGTCAGTCTACGAGTACTCTACATGTACAGGATTGTTTTCTCCATTAACTTTTTTACATTGTCAGAATCGTGGAGTATTTCTCCATAATGCAGTGATTCATATTGTAAGAAATGTATGTATGTATCGTGTGTTAAGAACTATAGTTTATTATTTTAAAAAATTGTACGCTCATGCAGCAAAGGCCAGAGCTTTCTATTTATTAGGTTTTTTTGTGGATGAAGTAAGCAAGCTGTTTGAGCCAGTTGAAAGTAGAGATGATAAAGTTGACGATGTGGATGAGTTCATTAAGTCACAAAATAAACTTTCATCCAAGCAAATGACTGAATGTGATATCCGTAATGTCCAGCAATGGCTTTACGGCAAACAGACGTGAGACTAGCATTATGGAAAATATCATTCTCATTATTTAAATCCTGATTTAACAGAAATGTTCATAACGACTCGCAAATTAAAAGGTTCATACTATGAGCCGCGGTCTCTAGGGTTCTATAAATATAACACAAAAAGGCATATTAAGGTCAAGGGCTATCCCGTCTCTCACAGAGACGACCCATTTTACAGATTAGTCTAAGCACTAAATTCGGAAAAGAAAATATAACTGAAGAAGGCGGGTTTTGGTAGAAAAGCAAGAGCCTCAGAGCCAATAATCCAAATTGGCGAAGAAGCCTTGTTTTCTTCTGGCGATATGCGCACTTACAGCCACACTGCTTTGCATTTTTCCCCCATTATACTTTTTTGACAAAATATT
Source organism: Megalonaias nervosa (assembly GCA_016617855.1). Classification (NCBI taxonomy): domain Eukaryota; kingdom Metazoa; phylum Mollusca; class Bivalvia; order Unionida; family Unionidae; genus Megalonaias; species Megalonaias nervosa. Next base: position 21,085 of record JAECUM010006326.1, on the reverse strand, counting down.
TGGATTTAACACGTTATAGCATAAGTCATACGAATCATGTAAAATGGATGTCATTGTGGCGCTGTAGGTGCATTTATTCATCTTAAATCAAATATTAATTGTTGTTCTAAATTTAATACTAATATATTTTAACCGAAGTCTATTCAATCCTGATTACTGAATGCTCTGCACATTAACTGTCATCAAATACTTCCAGACAAAAATTATTGATTGCTTTGGACTTTTTACAGTGGTAGCCAGTTACTAAACTGGGTCAAGAAAAGAGCACAACTTTCAGAGAGCAAACAAATATTGCAAATCAAACTTTTCTGTTCGTTAGACCGATACTTGCAGGTAGTGTCACTTGAAGCCTGCATTTCTATTTATTTGTACTTTGGATCTAACCTTTATCACAGACAAGATGTTAATGAAAATGTATAGTGGTTCCATGTAATGGTTATTTTATCAAAGCATTTTTCTTGGGTAATCCAAACTCTGACAAGATCTTCCTTAGGCTAGAGTCAATGTTGGAGTGTTTCACGGATGATTTTAGGCAGTCTTTGAAGCGTATCTTCTGACATCCACGAGATCGCTTTCCTGTGGAAGATCGTCCGTGCTAGTCGCTCGTCTGACGTCCTGGTGACTTGGTCTGACCATCTCATCTGTGATTTCATCACCAGAATGTGGATACCTGGAATGCCTATCCGTTTGAGAACATCATTAACTGGGACCTTCTACTACCATCCTATTCTCTTATGTTCCCACAGGCCGCCCGTGTGAAAAAGGGTTAGATTCTTGCCATGGCGTCTGCACACCGTCCAGGTTTCGCATGCATACAGCATGTTTAGCAACACAGTTGTTTAAAACCATTCAGTTCTGTTTGCAGACTGATGACTCTGAAATTTTATCCTCTGGGCAACCAAATTTTGCTATGATCTTCCAGTGGATCACGACTGACTGTGTCAAAGGCTTTTTTCTGGATCAGGTTAACAAAAGTCATCTTGGAGTTCTTATACCTGACATTTCTTCGGGAGTTGACGAACTGCAGAAAATATGTCTTTGGTCCCTTCCCAGGCAGGAACCCTTAATTAGTGTGACGTACAAGGCGATTCAGCAGAATTCTGGCGACGATTCCGCCGGCCACTGTCAGCAAGGAGATGTCATGATGGTTGTCGCAGGATCGTATATTGTCTTTTCATTTGTACAAGTTGACGATGAATGCATACTGTTCAGTCAGTTTCAGAGCCGCGTGTGAGCCTCTGGTTTGTAGACTTCGGCTGCTATAGCATCTGCACCAGATGTTTTGCTATTTGACAGCAGATCAGTTACTTTCTCGGTTTCAGTCAACGTTGGAAAATCTGCATGTGATATGTTGATTTATATAAGTGCTGCCTTGTAAAGAGGCCTTCTGATGTCGATGTTTCATTAGTCAATCAGATGCAAATACTTGGAGCGAGGATGCATCTATGACGTCTTGTTTGCTGTTTGGCTAACGGAAGACTGTGTTGGTGATTAGGCGTTCGTGTTCAACGCTTTCCGTTGTTCTTGCACTGACCAAAGCAATTTTTTGCCTATGCCGCATGAACAAATCAGCACTTTTGCGATGAGACCTCCAGGACATCATAAAATTTGTCCTTGATCTCATCTGTATTGGTCATGATGGGTGCATAAGAACTGATCATAAAAGCATCTCTTCCTCCACACAATGAGAATCTTATTTGCATGTGTCTGTCAATTGCGCCTTTTTGGGAGATATGTGAGCTTGCTGCCTAGCTCTGATCTGATAGCAAATCCAACACCAGCTTCACGTCGCTCTTTTACACCTCCGTCACTTCAAAAGAAGGTGTAGCCAGCTCATACTTAAGAGAGGTGTACTTCCTCTCTCAGGGCCACAATCGGAATGTTGAATCTGGCCAGTTCTCTAGCAGCTAAAGTTGTCCTTCTTCACTGGTCTATCTACTGACGTATTTTCCATTAGTGTGCGTACATTCCATGCACCGATCGTAAATGGCGTCACCATTGCTTCTTGTGTGGTTTTCGACCGCTAAGGTGGATCTACATCAGCAATGGTGCGCTGACCAGGGTTACGGTGAAACAGGCAATGCTTCAGACACCTTCTCCACTCGCCCATCGCCACAGGCTTTGAAGGTAACTGTCGGGGGGAGGGGGATGAGGCCATGACTGGCGCATGGGTTGGATTACGTGAAGGAAGGTTGCGAAGAGTCAGTCTCACCCTGTAGTCCAGGCCTGTCTGAATCGAGTAGCTGGACAGTTTCGAGACGTCTGGAGGCTAGTCTGAATATAAAGTGGATGGCCATCATGCCCCACTGCACCTGAGTTTATGCCATGCACTCTTGTCATCTCTTTCACAGCCAGCGGAGGTGGGATGAGCATATCTGTTCGGCCGCCTGATTAGAGAGAGAGAGAGAGAGAGAGAGAGAGAGAGAGAGAGAGAGAGAGAGAGAGAGAGATGGCTGTCTCCTCTGAGTCAACAGTTTCGGGTTGTGCTGGTTACTGCTGTATACAATGACAGGCATAGCCTGAGCTGACCATTTAACATTGGGATAACTAATCATTGTTGACAGACAAGATTGATTTTTATCAACAGCAATAGTGGCAATTAACATCATAAAGTATACGTAAGAAAAGCAATACGAATGCATCACAAAAGACCTTTACCAACTTCTGTTTATTTGTTTGTTCATATATTATGTTGTCATTTTGCGGCATAGTTTTGATATGCTACGTGCATTCATCATTCATTGTTATAGGTGGCACCCACAAAATGTGCAACCAGCCGCATTCTTTCTTTCTAGCTGTGATTCCTTTTCAGCTGGTGGCTTCAACATTCAGTGCATTCAGGATAAAAATGTATGTGTAGGTCTGGTTTATATATTGTATACAATTTCAGTAAAACTGACCTAAAACCTTAAATCTCCAGCTTTATGGATTACGACGCTGAGACTTTGTCGTACATAAATGGCTTTAGAAACGTCGTATGTACTGTTGGTTATAATATAAGTTGCTTACAGACGGTAACACATATTGTCTAAGTTCAAATTGTCACGTGTTCATCGTCTTATACGTTGACATGGACCAAAGTGTTATGCAGAGACTTAATATAAGTAACCTCAAGTGCTCTGTCTACCAACCATGGAGACTAAATAAGTTGATGGCACTCGGTCCTAACCATTACAAGCAGATTCAAAGAACGCCCAAGCGGCCACTATTTCTAGGTAACAGTAGCATCCGGTCTACTAGATAAAAAGAATAAGCATTTATAAACAAATGGGTTATTTGAAGAAAAAAAATATAGAAGCTAACGTGCAAAACAACACAGTGAAGCAAATACAGAGAGCACAGAAAAAGCGACGGTTTTAGATGGAGAGAAGATGCCGTAATTTACTGCCACTTACAACATCAAAGCTTTACTACAGGTCTAAATTTCACTCAACCTAACATTCTTATGCAAATAACGGTTGGTTTTCAAGATATGTACCATTTCACAAGAATTCTTTTATTTTAGCAAAACATTTAGCTGGAATCTTCGTTAAGAATGTCAAAATATCTTCGGATTACTTGAAAAGAGTTTTGCTTTATTTCTGAAGGAAATGTTACAAAATCTTCAACCTTGATGCAACAATAATAAAATTTCGTTGTCCACTTTTGAAACGTATTGAGATATATTTCATCCTTCCCACCATCTCTACCTCTTAAACAATCCCAATGCAATAAGAAACATTAAAAGTAAGATTACATAAAATCTCATGTGCAGTGTGTTAGGAGTAATTGATAGAACAAAATAACAAAGACCCAGATCTGGTGGCGCTTTATGCGACGACAGATCAGGGAGGGTCTTTGTTGTTTCTAGTGGACATGACCTTTAGGTGAGTATTTACGATATCTCCAGAATTATGTTAATGTTCGTATAAGAAGGTCATGTAGTTTATTTATATAAATCCGAGTTCATTGTGTTATTTTCTGTGTGTACATCGTTGATTGCAATACGTAACAGATACTAGTTTTGATTTGAAATTTCAGTTAAATTCTTGATTATTCTAAGACACCGTAACTACTGTGTTCTTCTAATAAAAAAATCAAATTGCACAAGTAATAATTTGGATGAGTATATATATTTTATAATTGTTTTATTCCTGTACTTTTCCAAGACAAAACGGAGATATTTTGTTCCTCACCTTTCGTCCATTAATACATGCTTAAGGTCTCATAACCTTTCTTACCCTCTATTCACGATGTAGATTTCAAAATTTGTGTTATGACTGGTGTGATCTGTAGATGTACATAAAGTCGGTAGATATTTGATCCATTACCTTTGTGATGATGCAAGTGTGTGGTACTTTGACATACAACAATAATAGCTCCTGCTTTGATCCTTTACATATCTGAGAATCAGTATTTGTCATTGTATGTGATGATATTTTGATGAGGCTTTTTATGAGAACCTCGTGGAAATGAGGGAGTATGGGTCTTAAAGGTAGCCCCTGGGTTATAACTTGGACAGTTATGTAACCACGCCTAAACGCACTCAGCATTAAAAGACGAGTTTAGATATGCCCCATCACCTTTGCTAGTGGGATGAACACACGTTGAGGGTTTTCGATTCAACAGGTTTGCACAAAACCAACAGAATCTTTGTTTAACATCTTAATCAGATGCATTCGAGAGCATCCGAATGTCAGTGTTCAGCAGTAAATTGCAATGCATACATCACTTATGTATTTCGACCAGTGAAATCTCTTCTTTACACTAGACAACATTTAGACTCCATCTATTGGCTATCGCGGTGACAAAAAAAAAGAAGCGAAATTTTGCAGCATGGTTTTGATTTTAGCCTAAATGTTTTTAAGGATCGCTACGTTGAAATTCCGTCCTCAACTTTCAGATGGCGCTGATAATGTAGATAATTGCCCACGGCTGTGAAGGAGGGACCCAATATTCAGTATGCATCGAAATAAAATACAGGACATACTTAAAGTCGTAAGCCTATATCAACGTGTGTCAATGAAACTTGTGGTCAGGGTGTTTGTCGTCTTGCGATCGAAGCGATAAAACTTGAAAGGTAGAAATCTTGAACTATAATTAGGAACATAATACCAATCATACTAATCTGAAGGTGAGAATCTCTTTAATCATGACAGTACAGGTATGTGTCATTAGCATTGAAAACGGAGACTATACGATTTTTAACCCGTTTAAGAAAGATGTAAGAAATAGAAGTATACTGGCATTTCCATGAGATAATTTTGATGTAATTGGAAAGTAAATAAACATCTATGTTGGAAAGTACTAAATTATTCTAAAAATGAAATTAATGTCAAATTCGGTGTCTGATTATTAGAACTTGGCAATACCTAAATGCAAGAATTAGCCGAAACCTTCAAACGACAACGGCGGTTGGTGCAAATAATACTTTCTAGAGAGGGCGTATTAAATCCACTAAAGAGTGTGAATTACCAGGGAAATTACTATCTTATTTGAATGATAAATTGTCGGAGCCATTCCACTGTTGTCGATGGCATTACCTCCTACGACGATGTAAATGGTAATATATAAAACTGGGTCATGATTACGACGCCAAATCGCTGTGGGGCGTTTTCGTGCAGGACTAATTTCAAAGAATAAATTCCGCTAAAATATTCCAATTATTCAGTTGGTTTTTTTTAATTATGATTTTATCAACTTTATGCAACTCAAGTCTGATAAGTTTCATTATTAACAATGGTCTCACATGTTCACTATTTATAATAAACATTCTCGTCTTATTATACAACTTTCGTAAATAATTTTTGGAACTCACTTTCACCCTAGTCCTCCTATAGCGATGATGAAAATGCCGTTTATTTATGATATAAGAGATAAATTTTACATTCGGTATTTTTTTTTCTTCTGAAACGCATTTAGATGATTCATTCTCCGACTCGGATCTCGCCAATGATGAGTTTCATTATCCTTTAAGAGTCGATTGGGAAGTCACGATGGTAGTATAACAGCGTTTGGAAGCACTTAATTAAAAGTGAAAAGATATTCTATTTTAGAAAGTCATTTAGTCAAAAAAAATGTTTGACTCGAAACTAGGGTTCTAATACAAGGGTTCTAATACATTTCTTGATGTTATCTACAGACCGTCTTCTAGTAACAACGATAATTGGCAACCGTTTCAACACGATATTGAAACTAATTGAATATTATTCGTTGATCATACTAGAGAGGTTTAAATGAATTTGCATCAAGGTCATAATTACATGATTTAAGTGAAGTATACTGTTTGTCTGACAAGTGTTTTGAGTCAACAAGAATAACTCTAACGACCTAGTCATTCAAGACGAAGTTTGTTTTAATTTTAGTAAATATCACTTGTTTTAAAATACCATTATTAGTATCTTTTCAAACACATCTAATTGGGTATTTGGTTTAATACACGTAAAGCAAAAGTTTAATTATTATCTGAAATAGTGACCGCCATTCCCGTGAGAAAATTTCAGTAAATACTAGTCGAATTACCTTTCTTAGCGTGATGTCATTGGTGCTACTCTTCACTGTACTCTTATCTTAACAGTTAATGTATATTTAATTTTTATTGTGCGGTTGACCTTTGTCCGTAATTGAGAGTAGCAGTTATGGCCTACCTGACCAATGTCATTTATAAAGATGTTTGCTTGAATTTGAGTTCAAGACATCATCTTGATTATGACCTTAGAATGTTCTGGAAACGAATTTATTTACAGTTTGCTGTAATTTTAAATTAAGATGATCGAGCTTTTCAGAAAATGCTACTGCGGATGTATATAAAAGGGGTTTTGTCATTAAAGTTTTCATTCCTATTTTGATATCAGTATGGAATAATTTCCTGTTGTGTTCAGATATAATCTGAGATTAATCATTTACTTATATTATTCATTGGAATTATGAAGGGCTCATTGACTTTTCGGAATAAAACATTACTTTGGGGTTATTGAGGCCTCATTCAAAGACATTCTAGACAATATCATTGTGATAAATCAAGACTATCGGTACATTAGGACATTCAAAATTATTCTAATTCATTCGGAACATTTTATACATTTTTACTTGTGATGGAACATTTAGGATTATTTGGGACTTAATTCATAATACTGTAAGCTCCTCTTAAATTTTCACCTTGTGACTCAGAGAATTCACTTATTTGTAGATATTACAAAACTTGGTTTTGCTTCTGCTTGTTACTTAGTTTAAGACCCTAAAGTCGGAGCACACCCATATCTCAACTTACTTTAATGACATTAGTTGTAATTATGATGACTACAGTTTCATCAACTGTCAGTTTAGACAGTATCACCTTTCACTCCAATATATATTTCTTTTTGGGTTTTGTAAACACAGTTTTCAAAAACCCTATCTATAACTTTTTTATTAAATTTATTAAATTTTCAAGAAACAATGTCCATGCAACAAACCGATGGTGGTAGTTCCAAGCAATTTTCTGGTGACTCGCCTAATTAGGGTTAATCAATGGTTTGTCAGCGACGATCAAAGTTTATTGTGTGCACCCAAACATATAGAAGAGCTTTATTCAAAAGGGACATCAGCCATTCCTGGAATTAACTTTCAGCATTTGTATTTTAATTCCTATTGTTTATTCTCATTTGTTTGTGCATTCATATCTTTAGTAATTCTCTTAATTGTCTCCTTTCTTGAACATTTGACCATTTCTATTCTTAATATTCACTCTCATCCAGTGTATGTTTGCTTATTCAGTTATTTGTATATTCTTTTTTTAAAACTCAGATTAAGTTAAAGGATGAAATCGCATATATAATTAATCAGCACATTAATTAAGAAAAATAAATTTTCCATCTAACCTCAACACATTTAGTAATGCTCTCTCTCTCTCTCTCTCTCTCTCTCTCTCTCTCTCTCTCTCTCTCTCTCCAAAATAATCCAAAGCCCATGTCTTATTTGCCACTGAAGAAAAAAAAAAAGAAAGAAGTTTCTCTCATTCTTTTCTCTTTGTCAAAATGAGACTTTCACTAAATCAGACACGCTTTCCACACAAAAAATATACTTAGGAAAGTATTATACATTTTTGAAAGGGTAGTCAAGAACGTATAGAAGATCACACAACGCCTTGACAAATTCATTCATTTCTTAAACTGATTCATATACGTATTTGTATTCTCTACGATAAGATTAATATTCTGATACATATTACAATCACCTTACTAAAATTATACTTATCTCCAGTTACTGAAACAATATAAGGTAAAGCATATCATATCATATCATGTTTTAAAAGTGTTTCAAGTATCCGTTTGATCACAAAGTTTCAAGTCAAACAAACATTTGTGGCAGTCTCTTATATGTCAGATTGGAACAATTCAGTGCTACAGACAGGTGCTGACTTCCGTTTTAGCGATAACAGATCGCAGTAAAAGATTCTTTTTGAGGTTAGGCTACTATTGGATCATACACATTCGATGTGGCAGAATTAAATGTAAACTCCCGATTCGATTCAGCTGTGTGTAAAGTACCGTGTAAATTATACGTTTTATCGGCTCCGTAGTTTGATGAATGTCACCGTGTTATGAAACAAAAGAAATTTATAGCCCAAGGAGCTCATCTAATGTAGGTTGTCACTGACCTTGACCTTTAATATGCTTCCTGCATGAATGTGGCCTTGAGAAAACTATAATTACAAATAAAGATTTGAAATCAGCTTAAAGCAAACACATTTGATTATATATCAGATATGTCTGAAGAACTTGAACATTCAATTCAAAATGAACCATGGGATCAAGCGCATGAGGATAAACCTGTTATGGAGGCTGTTTCCATTTTTGCAGAAATTGCATGCACTTTGTCGATAAAAATATAACCAAGAAAAGAATACTGCCGCAAGACAGACAGATACATTTGATTTAATTCTGAAAACCATTTGGGCCATCAGATATATGGAGCGCTTGCGAAATATATTTTCACAAATAAAACTGAAAATAACCGAAGGAAATACATAAATCAACGAAACAAAGCAAATAATACGAAGAAACGTAATGGTGAAACCAACTATTCACATCTTGATTAAAGTCTATATGTTGTTTAGTGAACTGATTTTAAGTCTCACAAGTAGCATCGAAAGCACCTGTTAAAAAAAATCTGATAATTTCCAAACTATTCCCTCAACTTTACTCACGTAATAAACTTTATTTTTTTCAAACTTTGAAAAATATACGGTTCTGAATGATTTTTGTCACGTCTGTATCATCAAATGATATTAATATTCCGCTTTCCTTTGTCCAAAGAGAATATTGTATTAGATAATTTTCTATTACACGTCAAAAATTACTGATGGAAAATCTTCTGATCACATATTCAATTAAATACTAAATATATTTGCTGACGAGATTTCAACCCTTTTGTACGCAATATACAGCAGTTTCTTCTTTCTGGCCGTTTCCCATCTCAGTGTAAAATGGCCATTGCTACACCCATCTAGAGAGTGATGGATCAGATCCGTCAAACTATTCAGCAGTTTCTATGTTGAGTGTTTAGATAAAATCTTGAAAATAATTGTTTTCAGATATGTTTACATTCACCTATAATCTAATAAATGCATTTATGCCCATCTGTGTTTATATCCTGTCATTCTAATCCACATCAGCTAAATTACATGTATCCTAAAATTTGCAAAACTATGTATGTATGTATGTATGTATGTATGTATGTATGTATGTATGTATGTATGTATGTATGTATGTATGTATGTACGTATGTATGGATGGATTTGCACGAGTCTTGAATTGTTCCTCTTGGTGCGGAACTTTTATACTGCGGCACATAAGTTATGTTCAGGCACAGCGAAGCCTGTTACAGCGAAATTCTCCACATAAATGACACGTGATCAGCCAGGAGAAACATTAATGACCCTACACTTCCCAATTTTATTTCCAAGTCTAACCTATTTGGACATTTATCCACTGCAGACAAAATGTTCTACTGTCTTGAATATCATTCAGAGACATATGTTTATCTGAATACAATAACAACAATACAAAGCACATAGATGTTACGTCTACTTGACAGTCAAGATTCTACATGGTGTTTTTGTTTATGGCTTCGAGAATCATACGATATTTCGGCACAAAAAAACCCCAACAAACATACGGCTCAGCTTTATATAATAAATACCTAATTGTACTACCATCCCACCTATTCATCTGATGTCTATTTTCCCAACTCCATTCCCACATACATTTTCCACCCCTTATAAAAGCCACTTCCCATCAACACTCAATTTCAGTATATCCCACCTAACTACCGTATAAAATTGCTTACAAGTCCAATCTAAGTGCAAACAGCAAAAAACCTGATCTGCTAGTGCATAATGCGTCGGAAGATCAGGGTATGCGTTGTACATTCTACTGATTTCTCCTAAAGAATTGCATAGACTCAGATCGAACAGTGAAGTATGCGACGGCGTACCTGGATCTGTGCAGTTTGCATCTGGACTTAATAGAGAACATATACGGTATTTAGATTGAAATTATATTCTCCCCTGATAAAAGGAGATATAACAAAATTCTGCTCTACAAATAAAAGCTTGAATTTGCATGTTGGAAAAAAATTTATTCTAAAATGATGGCAAGACCATCACATTACGACGGTACCAGAAAATGCTGCTTTCCCGTCGGGGATGTGGTGCTCGATCGTTGCTTGCTACCGGGGGATTTGAACAGAATATTTAGCATATTTCTGACTTGATGAACAGAACTACGTCGTCTAGGTTTAGCTTCCACTTGCTCCCTCCGTTTAATCTCTCTCTGAAATTCATGGAAAAATTCGGATATTTCCTCGCCGCCATCGGAAGCGGAAGTTTCATAGAATGCACATGCCATGTCATCAGCTGAGTTTTGTCCTTCAGTGTAGCTGACTTTTCTATCACGAAAGAGGTTAGTTTTATTTCCAGCAAGCACACACAATGAATTCGTCTTCTTAATATCATCTAGCGCATGTTCGATATTTGTTATTTCCTCAAAATTTTGTCTGTCATTTATTGCATAAACTAAAATGAATCCATCTCCCCATCTCACATGACCATCTCTGTGAACCGTCCACTGCTAAAAGAAAGAAAACGATTTCAGGTAAATGTTTCAACTTTCTTTTATTTCCCACTTCCACTATTCTTTATTTTGTTTTCAAATTTTGTATTTGTTTATTTTATTGGGGGGGGGGTATTTTCTGAATTTAAAAAATGATGATGATGATGATGATGATGATTATTATTAATATTATTATTGTCATTATTATTATTATTATTATTATTATTATTATTATTATTATTATTATTTCCTTAATTTCTTTTGAATTGTCTGAACGTGTAACATCCTAAATGGCAACAGAAACGAATCTATTCAAACGCTTCATTAAAATAACTCAAGTCTGAGATATTCCAAGTGCACTGGACCACATACACAAACTCACCTACACAAAAACGCCATAATCAAAATGACATTAAAAACATTTGTATCAATAACTGTATTCAAATAGAAAATGATACAGAGTACGTCATTTTTTGGAGGGTGCACTTTAGCTGGCTTCACCGGCCTCATTAAGACGGGGAGAGATGAGGCGATGGAAATCGTGGAGATATATAGAATCTATGTTGGGGTTTGGACCGAGACAAGGAAATCCCAGTCAAATGGTTACATTATTTGTCTCCCCACGAGCTAACATTATATAATTTGTTTAACACGAAGTATTTAAAACTAGTTAGGTAGCTTTAGCTACATTTAATGACGCTGACTTGAAAATGTACTGAGCTAGGCCTGCATATAGGATAAAATTGACCATGCTGTGTGGAACAGACTAGTATAATACCAAAAAGCTCGACATCGTGTGCGTGTGTGTCTTTGTCTCTTTCGAAATGTTTTGTATGGTGTGTTCTCAAAGATGGATTGACCTTAAGTTACTATGTTTTTGTTTTTGTTATATATTTGTTGTTGTTGTTGTTGTTGTTGTTGTTGTTTGATTTTAGAACAACTACGTCAGGCACAGCAGACGAAAACAAGGGTTTCTTTTTTTAAAAGTAATTCTGAGTGCGTGGACTGAGTCAAGGTGACTGAGACGACTGGTCTGAGATGACTAGACTGAGATAAGAAAAGTAAGGTTAGCAAAACAGCTAGATTTCTCTGTCGCATGGGTGAGAAATATAGAATCTATGTTGGGGTTTGGACCTAGACAGAAAATCCCAGTCGCGGGGTTACATTATATGTCTCCCCACGAGGCAAATCTCGTGGGGAGACATATAATGTAACCCAGCGACTGGGATTTCCTTGTCTCTGTCCAAACCCCATCGTAGATTATTTTTCTCACTCAATATGTTTCTTTAAAGTTAAAAGAACTCTTCACTAGTGTATATAGTTCACGTCCAAATGCTTACATGCGGCTCATTAATACAAATATGTTAATGAGGGCTGTGGTGTGACCGTTGCATCCGAAGTACACATTTTATACGCGTGAGCAAAGAAAAATAACAGCATAAAACGTCGCATAGTAATGAGGTATTATCACATTTAATATATGGATGTTATATGAAATTAACAATAAATAATTACTATTTATTACAAGAAACTGTTTTATTTTCATCAGTTCCAATTTTGAAGAGTTAAATTGTAAATAATGAAACGATACTGGGTACTCAGCTCTACTGTAGTTATACTTAGTACAAGCTGTAACGAAGAGTAACATGTTGCATTAGATTATTCATGGGAAATTAGAGATCTATATCACTATCGTATATAACTCTCCTTTTCTTTGGAGGGGGTGAAACTGTTTGTGACATACTTGTGTTGTCCTTAATATTGGCTGTAAAATTACCTCCGTGTATTAAAGACCCTCCAAATACGGACCCTAGCGGATAACCATGTGCTAAACTTTCAAGTGCACGGATTCTTTGAGAATTTATTTTTCTGTCTTGGAAATATGGCAAGTGCTACAGTGAAATTTGCTTATGGATTAATGTGTTGACGGTTAAATGATTCCTTCTGGCTGGTAAGTGCATTATTTGTCAGTAAATATTGTAGGTATATTTTTGATTCACCTGGGGTACAATGGAGATACTTAACAAAATTAGGATAAAGCATGTTTGACATAACACATTTTTGGCTGTTACTAAGTTTTCTGTAGTTGTTAAGAGAATTGGGAGGCTATGAAGTGTATAGGTCTATAATCTATGTGCATAGATCAGTGTTTTCTGTCATAGTTCATTTCACACAGAATTGAGAATTTTATCCTATCTGTAGTACAGTCAATTTTCAGGTCAGCGTCATTAAATGTAGCCAACATTATATAATTTGTTTTACACGAAGTATTTAAAACTAGTTAGGTAGCTTTAGCTACATTTAATGACGCTGACCTGAAAATGTACTGAGCTAGGCCTGCATATAGGATAAAATTGACCATTCTGTGTGGAACGAACTAGCATAATACCAAAAAGCTCGACATCGTGTGCGTGTGTGTCTTTGTCTCTTTCGAAATGTTTTAATATGGTGTGTTCTCAAAGATGGATTGACCTTAAGTTACTATGTTTTTTGTTTTTGTTATATATTTTGTTGTTGTTGTTGTTGTTTGATTTTAGAACAACTACATCAGGCACAGCAGAAGACAACAAGGGTTTCTTTTTTTAAAAGTAGTTCTGAGGGCGTGGACACCTTGACTGAGACGACTGGTCTGAGATGACTAGACTGAGATAAGAAAAGTAAGGTTAGAAAAACAGCTAGATTTCTCTGTTGCATGGGTGAGAAACGTTGTTCCTAAATTACAAACTGCAGTAACGTACCACCCTAGCGTACTACAAATACTATAAAATGCACGCACTCTGTAATGCACCTGTGATGCAGTATACATTAGGTATTAACAATTGTTGTGTATATGTTTATTGTGAGCTCTCTCAGTCAAGTGGTTTAGAGACTTTAGGTGTGAATCTGAAAGCCTTTGGTCGAGTCCAAATGTTTGCAACGCAAGGATTTTTTGGTCTTCCTTAATAAAGAATTTACTTCCAAGATCATCATCAGCAACAACAAAAATAACAACAGTTACTAGAATGGTTTTAGTTGTATACGTGAGACAAATCAGTACAAATGCCCCATAGAACTTAACCTGCTAGATCTTATGTCATAAAACTAAACCAAAAGAAGCAATAAAACAGTAAATCTTGAAGTTTAATTGTGTCTTAGCTATACTCGAAACTTACGATCCAACCCACAGTTCCGCCTTGAAATGGTTGGTCTGAGTTCATTACGTGTTGCACAAATCACTGTAGTAGCATATTATGATGCTAAAAGTAAGAGAAGTCTAACAAAATTGGAGTATGGATAAATATTCTACATAGTTCATACAGATGGACTAACACATTTTAAAAATAATGGGACGTACGCAGTCCCGGAGTGCCCATTAAGCGCACTAACCACGTGCTCAGGGCACCAGCCCAACAGGGGCACCAGAACAAAGTTCTAATTAATTGTTCATGATAAAATTTAATGAATTATATATGATAATTTCGATCTGCATGTACGAGTATTTTGAATTGGAATGATCACAACACTGGTCTTCCCACCTTTTTAGCTTTTAACATTGTTTTTTGAGTTTCACATTTGGGGTGGGGACGGGGGGCACTATAATATTTTCAGTGCTTAGGGCCCTGAAAGGCCTTAATCTGGCACTCGATATATGTCTTACCTGCTCTGCTGCATCCACAATTTCCATAGTAACGGCTTCGTCATCAATCGTGGTATTATGAGTGTACGTACATTCTGAAACAATTAAAGATTATGTTTATTCTGTTTGATATTGTAAGCGAAACCTAAGTACAACCAGGACAGCTTGTGAGCCCAATGACCGTCGGTAAAGACAATAGTACTCATCTGTACGACCACAATGATTCATTTATTATAAACGATAGGACACCAAAACTTGAAGTTAAATATATATTTGCACATTTAAAATGAATTGAAATATTCTCAAAAAATAAAGTTTGCGTAAATTATGAATAGAGGATCTCAAATGGGTAATGATTTAATACTATGAAACAAGCTGAATAATTTCCAGCTTTTGCGAGCCTTGGCGAGTGTACCGACTAAGTGATAATACATGGTATGACGTGACACAATTTTAAGTATTGTTACGTCAGGATAAACCTCATGTGACGTAATGTTTCTTAGAAACAAACTTATTGGGTCCTGTGTATGCGAACAATTCGCAATATTTGCCTGATGACGCCTACTGACAGAAGAAATGACTGGATCATCGCTCACACTCTACAAGTAATCAATGGGAAGGCAAGAGCTGGGTTCCTTTCCTAATGACAAGATGTATCACAGAGTTGGTACATTTTACATGCAGTATGTGCATTTTATTATATGCTCATTTTTGTTTCCTTTACCTTTTCATTGTCAGAATCGTGCAATATTTTACGATATTGCACACCTTCATATTGCACTCATGTGCACGACACATGTGCCCAGTAGTATATTAGGAATTATTATATACTCATTTTTTTCTCCGTTAACTTTACATTGTCAGGATCGTGCAATATTTTGCGATACTGAACTCCTCGCGCTGACTTCATACTGCATTCACGCGAATAAAGGAACTACTTTCTATTGTAAACAAACAATTTGTTTCTGAATGAACTAAAGTAGATGTTTAGTGGACTGACACATCCAAACTGCTTTGGCACATTCCGCGCTAACGTTTTTGATACATTGTTTCAGATTTAGGCTAGCTATAGACGCCAGACAGGGTCCTTCAATAATATGCAAGTTATAAGACATAAACTGTCTTCTTTAGCTGGTAATAAAAATGGCAAAAAATATACTTACAATTTTACATTCTGAATTTCCTCAAAATGTACTTTAGTAGTTCTGCAAATCCGAATTACATGACCCATGTCATGGGTTCTCAAGCTTGATTACACATTTCGAAATTGTACTGTAATTTCGAGTTTATTCCAAGTGCAGTTACATCCTCCTTACTGCATTCAACATGAAATAAACATTAAATTCCACAGCGTCTTTTCGATAATTGCAATTGAAAGACTTCATATTTTCCCACATATGATCTGAATCATTCAATGACAGAACAGAAACACGTACGCCGATGTCAACACACGATTAAATTGGCAGACGCTGCTGGAATCCGATGTAAGTTACTTCATGTAGATAAATCCAGACCATAATCACGAAATTGCGTCAAATCGACAAAAATACCAAAACGTATTCATTCCAGATCAAATGGAAAAGTTGCTGCAATGCGCATTCATTAACAATATTACTCCAAATTTCAATTTTAAGTAGACCAAACGCCATTTTCTTTCCAAACTTACGTCTAGCGCGCGACCAACTTCAAATTTGTCTGGGCGGAGTTACGTGCGCATTAATAATGTTGTTGTGTAATGATGCAGCTACGCTTGTGTATTTAGTTTGGAATACGGCATACATTCAGTTACTTTGTTTCTTGTAATGTATTTTTTTAATATATTTAAGCCTTGGGTAGAATAAGAAAATGAGCATATAATAAAAAGGTTACTGCATTTGTATGGAAAAATATGAACTCGTTTTGTCGGATGGATATACTGCACTCCCAAGGTCGTGCAGTATAACCATCAGAAAAACTCGTTCATATTTTCCCATGCAAATGCAGTAACCTATAACTACTTTGTACACAAATCATGTACACTCATGTAGTGGTTTGGTTGATTAAATTTGTTTCTGAATGAACTAAACCAGATGTTTCATGGACTGCCACATATCAGCTGCTTTGCAATATTCCGCGTTTACTGTTTTGATACAGAGTTTAGGATTTAGGCTAGCGATAGACGCCAGACAGGTCATAAAATTGATGGGTCCCTACAAATAACATGCAAGTGACAAGGCATAAACGTGTCTTCTGTAGCTGGTAATAAGAATGGCAAAAAAATATACTTACAGTTTTACATTCTGAATTTCCTCAAAATGTACTTTCTTAAATCTGCAAATCCGAATTACATGATCCATGTCATGGGTTCTTAAGCTTGATTACATATTTCGAAATTGTACTGTACTTTCGACTATATTCCAAGTGCAATTACATCCTCCTTACTGCACTAAAAATGAAATAAACATTATATTCCATAGCGTCTTTTTGATAATTACAACTGAAAGACTTTATATTTTTCCCACATTATGATTCCAAACATTCAATGACAGAACAGAAACACGCTTGCAGATGTCAATACGCTGCTCCCTCGCTGCTGAAATCAGATGTACTTCATGTAGAATTTACAAAGATCAATCCAGTCATTATCACGAAATTTAGCAGAATCGACAAATATACCAAAATCTATTCATTACAGACTAAACGGAAAAGTTGTTGCAATGTGCATTCATTCACAATATGACTCTAAATTTCAATTTTAAACGGACCAAAACGCCATTTTCTTTCGAAAGTGATGTCTAGCTCCCGACTAAGTTCAAATTTATCTGGGCGGAGTTATATGTGCGCATTAATATTGTTGTTGTTGTGTACTGTTGGATCTGCGCTTGGGTACTTAGTTTAGAATAAAGCACAAATTCAGTTACTTTGTTTCTTGTAGTGTATTTTTGTTTATATAATTAAGCCTTAGGTAGAATAAGAAAATGAGCATATAAATAAAAAGTATATCCATCCGAAAAACGAGTTCGTATTTTCCCATACAAATGCAGTAACTTTTAAGTATTGTTTCGTCAGGATATACCTCATGTGATGTAATGTTACTTAGAAACAAACTTATTGGGTCCTGTGTATGCGAACAACACGCAATATTTGCTTGATGACAGAAGAAATGACTGGATCATCAATCACACTCTACAAGTAATCCATGGGGAGGCAAGAGCTGGATTCCTAGTAACAAAATGTATCACATAGTTGGTATATTTTACATGCAGTACGTGCAGTTTAGCAGCAGAGAGGGTGAACCCTACAACTTTTTGCTCGACCCCGTAAGCAAAAATAAAGGTTCCTACAGAGGCTGAAAAAAAATCGTCAATAACGTTAAACCAACGTCTCTAACTTGTCTATGTACTGTTACCGTTTTAGTTAGCTCAGTTTTGTTAAACCATTATTGACGATTTTTTAAGAATTTTTATGCGATTTCATTTACTTGTCTGGTCACTCAATTGTTGTCGTTCACCCTCTCTGCTGCTATAAATTAACCAAAGATTTTATCCAGACCTATACGGTACCTTGATCTTGGGTCATGTAAATTTATTGTTATAAATCCGAATGGAACAGCTTGTGCTTTTGAAAAGAAGTTTTTAAATTTAATCATGTCCATTTCTCCTGAACACCAAGTATAATAAATATTTTGTAAAGTATAATTATCTACTCCATTAAACACAACCAAAATATTACAGTTGTCTCTGATCACCTTAGGTATCTGTGTGTATCTCTGAGTAACATAAATCACGTCCGTGTTTTTATGTCTACCTCGAGAAAATATTCTAGCTGGATTAGATTGTTTGTCCAGCATCACATCATCGTATACTACAAGGTTATTAATGAATCCATCTAAGTCATCTACGGATGGGGCTTCATCAATATCGGTGATAAAGTCAACAATATCGTTGCCATCTTGATTCAATAATTTTGCATTCTCGTTAAAATCTTTAAGTACTTCGTAGCATCTTTGATCATCTACAGATGGTGCCACTAAATATAATTTATCCCACTTCATCCACCGCATTATCAGATTAAGCAATAATTGCGTTTTACCAGATCCAGATGGACCTATTATAATCATTCTAATGGAATTCGGAAGCGCTGGATGGTGCTTTACAGGTTCTTGTTTTCGTGTCGCTGAAAGTCAA
The DNA here is from genome assembly GCA_016617855.1 of Megalonaias nervosa. NCBI lineage: Eukaryota > Metazoa > Mollusca > Bivalvia > Unionida > Unionidae > Megalonaias > Megalonaias nervosa. The sequence continues at coordinate 2,231 of JAECUM010006326.1, read as the reverse complement.
TTATATCCATATAATAAATAATATGAGTTTATATTGTGTTCGATGCAGAGTACCTACCCATACCGCTGGATTGACAACGATAACAACAAAAAATAAAAGACGTGCAATTACGGGTAAATGTGCAAAATGTGGTACAAAAAAATATAAATTTATTTCTGCGTCGCAAATAGCGCGTGGTGGTGATATAGCCGCATCGTTAGGGAAATTGCCAGGAGCTCCGTGGGCCAAATACCCCGGTGAGAAACACCTTCCTGGATATAATTACTGTGGTCCTGGAACTCGACTTGATATCCGACTTGATGATCAAGATCAACCAAGACCCGGAGAGTATCCAGCAAATAAAATTGATCAAGCATGTCATGTTCATGATGTTGCTTATAAAAGTAAAGATTTGCAGCAGCGGCATCTCGCAGATGTGAAATTGATTCATGCGCTAAATGCTATACCTAATAAATCTCTCAGAGAAAAACTCGCTAGTTTTCTAGTAAAATCTGCTATGAAAAGTAAAATAATGCTCGGGGCTGGTAATTAATTATATAACTATTATAATGGAATCCATTTATTATTCCCCGAGAGGATATTGGAGAGGTAAAGCAGCAATCAGTAAACTTGCTGAAGCAGCAAAAGTTTCACGTAATGTTGCTGCATCATGGTTAGCACGACAGGCAATATGGCAAATCTATCTACCACCACCTAAAAAAATTCATTACGCACATTTTGATGTCAGCATCCCCAATGAAGTTCATCAAGCAGATATTTTGTTTTTACCACATGATACTGTTAAAACACGTGGACGAAAATCACGCACGTACAAATACGCATTGACTGTTGTTGACGTTGCAAGTAGATATAAAGAAGCGGAACCATTATCAACAAAGACAGCATCTGAAGTTGCATCTGCGTTTGAGCGAATTTATCAACGTGGTGGTCTACGATGGCCACAGTTATTACAAGTTGATCCTGGCAAAGAATTTCTTGGTGCAGTATTATCTTTGATGAAGCGACATAACGTTAAAATCAGACGAGGACATACTGAAATTCATCGTGATCAAGCAATTGTTGAACGATTTAATCGAACACTTGCTGAGCGGTTATTTGGATATCAATACGCAAAGGAAATATCTACTGATTTTAAGTCGGGAGAGCGATCTCGTGAATGGGTTGCAAGGTTACCAAGTGTGATATCTGCATTAAATAATGAAATTACTCGTGCAACTTCCATGAAACCTTCTAATGCAATAACAAAAAATATATACCCCGTAGCGATAACGTACAACGCCGTGAACAACCAGTATTAGGTAATGTAACTGTGAGATATTTATACGAACCAGGGGAGCTTGAGGGTGGAAAAAAAAGAGCTACTGACCCTATCTGGAGCGTGACCACACATACAATTTCTAGCGTAGTTAGATCCACTGGAAGACCTGCCATATACAGACTAGATTCTACTGCCCCTCAGCGTGGATTTGTACGTGAACAATTACAAGTAATTCCTGCAGATACACAATTACCACCACGTTCACTTATGTAAATTAGCGCCCCGGCGTCGATTACATTCAAGACAGGTCAGCATCACATTTTCACGTGTATGACCAAGATCACTATTAATTCTGTCTACGGTAAATTGTCTTGGATTATTATTCGAATATTGCCATAACATTATTGTGTTACAGCTTGCACAATGATTATTCTGTAGTTGCTTTAGTGTTATAATAAATTCAGTATCAATATCAAAGTCAGGCTTATTTTTTTTGTCACATTGTTTATAACCCGCTAATTATTTATTTATTACAGCAGCGTCATTAGTAATTTCCTCAGTTATCACGTAATCTATAATAACCCTATGTAGTTGAGTTATTCTTCTAACACGAGATACTGCAAGATAGACTAAGTCTGACCATTCGATACGATCATCTACAATCCAGATATCTGTATCAGAGATAATTAATCCCTGTGACGAATGAATCGTTATAGCGTATCCTAACATCCACGGTGATTTTTCCATGTTTAATGCGCTCTCAACAACATCAATGGCAACCAAAACAATGTCATTCAGTACAAGATTTTGTACTCGGACATTTTCAGTGTCTCCACCTGGAATTTCAACTTCAATATTCTGTCGTCGAGTATCTGCTGGGCGATAACACAAAGGTACAGGTAACGTTGGAAACTTTTTTTTATGTAACGTAAATAATCTCTTTTGCAGTTCATCACGAACTATCTTTCTACTT
>JAECUM010006325.1:0-40172 GCA_016617855.1 Megalonaias nervosa | reverse complement strand
TATATATACATACATACGCACATACATATGCGTGCAGATACGTCACGCGTGAATGAGCCAGTATGCAGATTTATTTCTCTATTTAAATATATTTAAGTCATGTAATATACATTTGAAATATACATGTTTCTTAAAAATATTGTGTACATGCAAGTTTTTTGCATTATTGATTCTTCTAGACCAATTATATAGTCTCTGATTTGTATCTTTCCTTAATAATAACTGATTTATTTGTTGTAGTTCTGAATTTGTTTTCATTTTGCCTTAAATCATGCACTTAATTGTCTTAATGTACACAGGTAAGTTTGTATTCCTATGAGTAACTTTCTTACGAAACCAATGCAGTTACATTTGCAGCTATAGGTCAAACACACACACACACACACACACACACACACACACTTAGATGATGAATCATCGCAATGCTGATGTTTACATTTAGTTTGAAAGCCGTTCAGTCAATTTATTTTTTATATAGTCTAATGTGTCATACGAAATCAAAATACGAATATGGTTTCTGTTCCCAATTTTGTTATTTCTTCATATTTTTGACGGCTTAGTAAATTAAGAGTTATTGTTTTCTACTTTATCTGTACAGGTACAAAATAATGCATTTTGTGCACATTTTTTGCATTCAAATACTTTGGCGTGTGCGGAGATATCATTGAGTTTTGAGATATATACACTGGGTATCTAAGATAAAGGTAACATACATACATACATACATACATACATACATACATACATACATACATACATACTCACTGTTATACTTCCATGCAATGATCCGTATACACTTTCGTACATACACTCATTAGGTCCTAGACCCCTGTATTTCATTGGCTATATTGGATCATCAGTTTGTATTTTAAATCTTGCTCAGTTACATATAAAAAATTTGGATAGTTTGCATTTTGAATAGTGCTTAAATACATATAACAAAACTGGATAGTTTTCATTTGATATCTAGCTTAATTACATATAACAAAATTTGATGGTTTACATTCGATAAAAATGATTTTCCTGCGAATGTGCAGTTCATATGATACATTTTTCACGTGTGAAAATAAAGGGATGAAACAAATAAGAAAATTATTTTGCCATTAAATCTCTATATTTCACACTTAAGTACATAAAAAAGAAACTTATCATGTGAAAGTACCTAGGAATACTTTTTTTGGCGGGGGGGGGGTTCAAATACTCTTATGGTGTAGATATTAATGTATCTTTTTGTTCAGATTTAAAAGAAAACAAATTTCACGGGATATTCGTATATTGCGTGTTATTTTATGACTTCGTACATTATATACGCAAGTACTTGCTTTGATGAATTGCCAGTTGAATCATAATACAAGAGTCATCTATCTTGCAATCGATCCCTCAATCTATCATATGATTAATTTTAAATTCTGTAATCTCTAAATAACAGGAAGTAAAGTCATACATACATACATACATACATACATACATACATACATACAAAGTTTAATACTTATTTATGATATAAATGTTAGGTTATCAATAGGCGAGTTCTCTGATCAATTAAAATTGGTGATCTCAGCAATGCATCTGATAGCGAATGACCCATGAACAGTACACATTAATCGTTCACTTGTCAGTAACTAACGATGATGTAACTGAACATACCATTTTATGTATCACATATACAATAATCATCTACTTTGGCATGCGTAATGGTTGAATAACTTGTATGTTATCTAATAATCATCCGCTTTGGCATGCATAATGGATGAATAACATATATCTTATCAACTAACGATGATGTAATTGAACATAACGTTATATCTTTTCAACACAATAAGGTGGCGTTTTTATTTTTCGTCTTCTCTATGCTAGGAATTTACGAAGGCTGGCGGAATATTAGGATGATAACTATATTATTGTGTTGTATCATCATTTATATTGTTACATTCCGTTACAAGTTTAAGGCGCATGTCTTAGCCACTATAATATCCCATTTTTCCCCTGATAGTAGTAGTAGTAGGTAGTAGCAACAGCAGTAGTAGTAGCAGTAGTGCTCTTCTTGTTATTGTGTTATCATTATTACTGTTGTTGTTTTATTTGTTGTTGCAATATTTATTATTATTATTATTATTATTATTATTATTATTATTATCTTCATCTTTATCTCATGTTGTTTCAGAAGCCAGAATTGATGAATGACAACGATATTTTCTAATGTATTCGGATAATGAGAGCTGAAGAAATTGATTATTTTCAACATCCAGTTTTGGATGCTTTTAATTTTTTTAATTATTTTTATTTCTTTTTATTTATTATCTATTTTTGTTTGCCTTTTGACTCATTCCAAATACCCATCGACCTAACTCGATAGACAAGATCGACATTAAAATAAGAAAATAAAGAGTACGGTATCAAGTTCTTTCGTCAACAATTCGTTGAGCTCAGTGAAGTCTGAAAGAAACTGAAACACTTTTAATGAAGAATGCCACAGCTATAAAGTCATTTGAAAGGCTTTTCGAATGTTCGCCGATAGTTTCTTGCAGGTGTAACTAGATAGAAATAGTTAAATTTCTGGTATTAGTAATTTGGATATTCAAAAAACGTGTGTCGATTTTTCAATCTCGAAGTCATAAGTCTCGCTGAGATATTGATTATGTACTCTACACACTGCATACATGTCTATGAGATAATGATTATGTACTCTACATACTACACGCATGAGTATGAGATAATGATTATATACTCTACACACTACACGCATGTCTATGAAATAATGATTATGTACTCTACTCACTACACGCATGTCTCTGAGATATGATTATGTACTCTACACACATCATGTCTCTGAGATAATGATTACGTACTCTACGCACTACATACATGTCCATGAGATAATTATTATGTACTCTACACACAACATAAATGTCTCTGAGACAATGATTATGTACTCCACACACATCATAAATGTTCCTGAGACAATGATTATGTACTCTACACACATCATAAATGTCTCTGAGACAATGATTATGTACTCTACACACATCATAAATGTCAATGAGACAATGATTATGTACTCCACACACATCATAAATGTCAATGAGACAATGATTATGTACTCTACACACATCATAAATGTCTCTGAGAGAATGATTATGTACTCTACACACATTATAAATGTATATGAGATTATGATTATGTACTCTACATACAACATAAATGACTCTGAGATAATGAGTATGGACTTTTCACACAGAGCGAGTGGCTCTGAGATAATGAGTATGGACTTTTCACACAGAACGAGTGGCTCTGAGATAATGAGTATGGGCTTTTCACACAGAACGAGTGGCTCTGAGATAATAAGTATGGACTTTCACACAGAACGAGTGGCTTTGAGATAATTATTTTATACTTACAGTTTTAACCAAAGATGACAGAAGTTTTTAATGTTGTTTGCCGTCTTATAAAACAGTTTCTCCGATGTGGGCATCAAGTACCTTACTTCTTGGACTAAATATTTAAAGATTTCCCCAAAGACAACCTTGATTTTGATTAGCAATTAAATGTACGATCCCCAGTCAATCATTCATATCTATTAAAAACATCATTGGTAACACATGCTTAGATGACCAATGCGTTATATAGAATGACTATATACTGTGCAGATCTCATGATTCTGAATATTCGAACGTCTCAGCAAATAATGCGCCCATATTTTCATGCAAATTTAGCATTTCTTGCAAGCCTTAAGGAGTCTTTTATATTTATGAATGCTAAAAATTATCACAATTATCACGAGCTTCAAGTACTTGGGATCAATTATCACAGATGAGGGCTCCAAACCAGAACTACTTTGCAGGATTGCCCAGACAACAGCAGCAATAACAAGGTTGAAACCAATATGGAAAGATACCAACATTGCTTCTGGTTCCAAAATAAGGCTGATGCGCTCGATTGTCATATCCATCTTTCTGTAAGCTTGTGAAACATGGATGCTCACATCAGATCTACAAAAGAAGGATTCAAACCTTCGAAATGAGATGCTACCGCAAGATCTTGGGCATATCATACATTGACCATGTAACCAACGAAGAAGTCCACAAAAGGATCCAATGAGCCATCGGATCGAAGGAAGACCTGTTGACCAATGTAAAACAAGCGCAAACTGAAGTCGTACAGTCATGTCTCAAAATCATCTGGACTGGCAAAAACAATCTTGCAAGGCACAGTGCGAGGGTGCAGAAGAAGAGGCAGACAGAAAAAGAGGTGGGAAGACAACATTAAGAAGTGGACAGGCGTGGGATTTGGAGAGGCAGACAGAAAAAGAGGTGGGAAGACAACATTAAGAAGTGGACAGGCGTGGGATTTGGAGATTCCCAAAGGGCAGTAGATAACAGGGAAAGATGGAGAGAATTGGTTGTAAAGTCAACTGTGTTGCCCCAACGACCTCTTGGGTTAAGGGATTGATGATGATGATGATGATGATGATGATGATGATGGTGAAAACTTATCAAATCATCACGTATACGTGATACATTGATATCTTCTAACTTTTTTTACTTTGCTCAAATAATCACAGTAGTTCTTTTTTCAGTGATTAATCGCATTTTACTGGTTTGGCACAACAATATAACTGCCTCAACGTCCTGTTGCTACTGGTTAGAGCGTCCGCCTCGGATGAGGGAGTTCATGGGTTCGATTCGCGGCCAAGTCATACCAAAGACTTATATAAATGGTACTAACAGTTGCATGTGACAGGGTGGGACATCATGCTACATGTCTCCAGCATGATCCCCCAGTGCTAGACATCACTATAAACTGCCACACTGTTAAAAATCCAAAACACACACACACACACACACACACACACACACACACACACATATATATATATATATATATATATATATATATATATATATATATATATATATATATATATATATATATATATATTAACAAGACTTGCTAAGGGATATGAATGACCTGTCCCAGTGACTGCCCCATACCTAAAAGTTTGATAAGGGTTATGATTGATTAATGTTTAACGCTGCATCAGCATGTACAAGGTTGTAATGTGCCATTGCAAGTGAAGCAAAGTGCAAGTGAATGATTACTTTTTAACACTACATAAGCACTTGCAAGGTTACATTGTGTCATTGCAAGTGAGGGAAATTACCATTGATTGCTTAATATTTAACAGAAGATCAACACATGAAAGATTTCTTTGTGCCAAGGGAAGTGAAGTAACGTACAAGAGCCATGCCCCGAGACGCACCGTGGCGGTCAGCACAGCCTGGTCTGCACAAAATGAGAAGCCTCCCTCATATGTTAGCCATTCTGACACAATCAGCACTGATTTACCGTGGCTCCACTTGTAAAGGATAACTAATTGCCCTCCAAACATTTGATCCCTTATAGCATTCAAACTAAATTATTCTAAACTGCTGACACAATTTGCCGATGCACTTATCAGTAGATTTTTCTTTGTTTCAGGTCTATTGGCCTTAACACTCACAAGTCCTCTCTCGGTTGCAAAGACAAGAATTTGCCTTCAATACAACGAGCCAGCAGCAGGAACTGCAAAAGACGCATACAAAGGAACAGTTAATGCTTTGTTTAAAATTTATAGCATGGAAGGAGTACGAGGACTCTTCAAGGTTCGTAAGTTGTCTCTCTTACAACAAATGTAACGTAAATAAATCTTACTGAAGGTACAGCATTTTTTCACTATAAGTGTTATCATTATAACACGGTTCCTTTTTGAAGCGAGTATGATCATGCGTCCTATTTCATTTAGCGGTAATAAAATTGCATGAAGCATGAACTTCATTATATAGCGACGCACTTAATAGCTTCCACGGGCAACATAATAATGAGGGAGTCATTAGATATATCCTTTGCTTATTCTTCAGTTGTAAATGCCTTTACATTTCTGGTATAAGCATTTTCTTTCATTGAAGAAAGCCAGCATTTATATTAGATTCAGTAATGAAACAGACGTTCCTGTTATATTCATTAATGTAAATGTTAAATACGGGAATAAGAGAGAGGACCTATGTTACTGTATGATGGATTATACTTTCTTGGCAGGACCTTCCAAATTTTATTTCATTGTACTGCAGTTCAGCAAATGGTTAACGAACTACAGAATATTTTGAAGTGTTGAAAATAGTCTGACTTTGCTTGATGTTGCAATATGTGTTTGATGTTGTAATACATGATTGATGTCCTAGTGTGTGTTTGGTGTTCTAATATATGTTGGATATTCTAATATGTGTATGATGTTCTAACACATGTGTTTGCTGTTCTAACATGTGGTTTGTATTATAGTATGTGTTTGAGGTACTAATATGTGTTTGGTGTTCTAATATGTGTTTGTTGTTCTAATATGTGGATGGTGTTCTAATATTGATGTTCTAATACGTGTTTGCTGTTCTTCTATGTGTTTGATGTTCTAATATTGATGTTTTAATATGTGTTTGATTTTCTAGTATGTGTTAGGTGTTTTAATATTGATGTTCTAATATGTGTTTGGTGTTCTAACATGTGTTAGGTGTTTTAATATTGATTTTCTAATATGTGTTAGGTGTTTCAATATTAATGTTCTAATATGTGTTTGATGTTCTAATATGTGTTAGGTGTTTTAATATTGATGTTCTAATATGTGTTTGGTGTTCTAATACGTGTTAGGTGTTTTAATATTGATGTTATAATATGTATTTGATGTTCTAATATTGATGTTATAATATGTGTTGTATTATAACATGTGTTTGATGTTCTGATATGTGTTTAATGTTCTAATATGTGTTGTGTTATAATATGTGTTTGATGTTTTAATATGTTTGATGTTCTAATATTGATGTTCTAATATGTGTTTGATGTTCTAATATGTGTTGTATTATAACATGTGTTTGATGTTTTAATATGTTTGATGTTCTGATATTGATGTTCTAATATGTGTTTGATGTTCTAATATGTGTTGTGCTTTAATATGTGTTTGATGTTCTAATGTGTTTGATGTTCTAATATGTGTTGTGTTATGATATGTGTTTGATGTTCTAATATGTGTTGTTGTTCTAATATTGGTGTTATAATATGTGTTGGATGTTCTAATATGTGTTAGGTATTTTAATATTGATGTTCTAATATGTGCTGTGTTCTAATATGTGTTTGATGTTTTAATATATGTTTGTTGTTCTACTATTGATGTTCTAAAATAGGTTGTGTTATAATATGTGATCGATGTTTTAATATTGATGTTCTAGTATGTGCTTGGTGTTCTAATATGTATTTGATGTTCTAATATTGATGTTCTAATATGTGGTGTGTTATAATATGTGTTTGATGTTCTAATATCGATGTTTTAATGTGTTTGATTTTCTAATATATGTTAGGTGTTTTAATATTGATGTTCTGATGTATGTTGTGTTACAATGTGTTTGATTTTCTAATATTGATGTTTTAATATGTGGTTGGTGTTTTAATATGTGTTGTGTTTTAATATGTGTTTGGTGTTCAATTAGTGATGTTCTAATATGTGTTTGGTGTTCTAATGTTGGTTGGTGTTCTACTATGTGGTTGGTGTTCTAATATGTGTTGTGTTATAATATGTGTTTGATGTTGTGATGTGTTTGATGTTCTAATGTGTTTGACTTCCTAATATGTGTTTGGTTTCCTAATATTGATGTTCTAATATGTGGTTGGTGTTCTAATATGTGGTTGATGTTTTAATATGTGTTTGATGTTCTAATGTGTTTTTGATGTTCTAATACGTGTTTGGTGTTCTAATATTTTTGTTCTAAAATGTGTTGTGTTCTAATATGTGTTTGGTGTTCTAATATTTATGTTCTAAATTATGTCATACTCATGCCTCGCAACAGAACGGAGTTAAAGATATTGAAAGATGATATGCTTTCGAAAATAACAAAAATGTCAAAATGCCTGAACCAGAAAGGAAGAAATGCCTCAACATTAACTGTATTATGTATTAACGCTAAGTTATAGAAACTTTCCGAAAATGATTTGATAGTTCTAAGCAAAGTGGTTTCCAAATGATAAAATATAATTACGCAATGAGTTGTATTTTTTTTTTACAATATGCAAATGCAAAGTTACGGTTTGATATTTAAGTTCTTTAGTTTTTAACTTAAATAAATGCTTAAAAATTATACAAGAAATTTATATTTGCATCTGGTCCTTAAGACAAAGTCATTAGAAACGATTTTAGTTAGATTACGTAATGATGTTTTCCTAAACACCGCCTGTCTTCCGATGCGTAATTCATAATGCTATTCGAATCCTCTCCTTTAGGGTTTTATTCCTGGTGTTCTTGGGGTCACACATGGTGCCATACAGTTTATGATTTACTAAGAGATGAGGAAATACAGCAATAAAAACGGAACTATGGACACCAGACTTGTAAGTAGCAAGGAATATGGAAGGACATAATTTAATTAAGTTAATTCAAATTTTCATTTTTTTTGGGGGGGGGGTGTCCTAGATTGTAACTAGAGGGTCAAATTCTACGGAAATGTTGCCTATTGTTTTCTTGAAATTATTATATATAAAAAATTAAATGTGCGCACCATAAATGCCAAACTAGTCTATTTCAAGGATGCAGCTCGCATTACTCTGTACCAAACGAAGAAAGCAAACATAACAGAAAACAAACCTGAGTTTTCGTTAAAACACTAGAACAAGGCTTTTTCCAAGATTTGGCAAAAATGCTTTTATTGAATGGTTAGATGAAGTAACTAATACTTTATAGTGATGTTGCGATGAAGTCATGTTACACGTTGGCAATGACACTTTTCTTCGTTTATTACAGGCTTCTAGAACGTCAATTATATATGATGTTTAATGATATCCTTTTAACTTTATAAAATAATTTTGTCTTCAACGATTTTAAGACAGTATGTCTAGATATGTTTTGATATATTGAGAGAAATATATTTGTAGTTTCGCTTGTACAAAATTTGACCGAGCCACGTTCTATCCATAACAATGATTAATGAAGCATTTTACATGGCGGAGATCTCATAGAATCACGCCACAGCTTGATTGAACATGAATTTTGATTGAATGAGAATACTGTGCTACGTGCATACGTATGATAATTCATGGGTGTCAAGTTTTTGTCAGTGGCAAAGACAGTGGGTCAATTTTAATGTGTTGTGTTAGGTTGTTTGCATGTAAGATGCGTGGGGTTGGTTATAAACTAGTACACTGACTAAAGTATAAACTGGCTTATGCAGAACACTTGTAAATAAGCATAGTTGTACTTCCTAGAGAATAAACTTTGAAGAGTGACTTTTTTTAAATAAAATTGGCGGCATGAACAACGGCCAACATCAGCCAGATTTATATCGTTTCATTTCAGTCCAAATTCACTGAATATTTCACTTTCCCCGCAATCTCCAAGGCGTTAGCTGTGTTGGTGACCTATCCGTTGAATGTGATAAGAACTCGACTCCAGGACCAGCATAGAAATTACTTTGGTGTTATGGATGTGATCAAACAAACGATAAAGTAAGTTGCAGTTAAAATTTAGGTCATCTTCACCAGCCAAAGTTTCTATTGAGTTTATTTCATATCAACCCTTGGTAATTCGCACGGCCAATACATGTGCATGTTGCCAAAACCAAAGTTGTTTTCTTTGACCCACCAAAGTATTTCTTATTTTACGTAATTATACTATATCCAGGAGTATATGAGACTCCTAGTGACCGTTCGTACATCCTTCATTTCACACACACCCACAATCGATTTCGGAGACTTTGACGGATCGCTGTGAAATTTGGTAAATATTATGGTTATTCTATTATTTTACCAAACCACTGTTCTCTTGCAATTGTTATTGTTGATTTTGACTTGTAGTTTGATATAATGTAAACATGTAGTAAATGCAGTTAGTCTCACGGTGTTCAATGCATTACCATGAAACTAGTCTCAGTCTTCAGTGAATTACCCATGAAACTAGTCTCAGGTTTCAATGAACTACATGAAACTAGTCTCAGGTTTCAATGAATTACCATTAAACTAGTCTCAGTCTTCAATGAATTACCCATGAAACTAGTCTCAGGTTTCAATGAACTACCATGAAACTAGTCTCAGGTTTCAATGAATTACCATTAAACTAGTCTCAGGTTTCAATGAATTACAATGAAACTAGTCACAGTTTTCAAAGAATTACCATGAAACTAATCTCAGGCTTCAATGAATTACCATGAAACTAGTCTCAGTTTCAATGAGTTACCATGCAACTTGGAAACTGCTATGATCATGATCTGAGGATGTGCATATAAACAAAATAACTTTGCTACCGCAATTATTGCTGGAGTTATTGTACTTTTGTCTTGAATCTGATTGCAATGTGCGACAGAAAATAGTGAACGAAATATGGCATGCAAACTTTGAGTGGATTGCGGTCAAACTTGGTACATATTCTGGTCATCTATTTAAGTTATGGTGTTTGTGCATCATCAGTCTCCAGTTCCGCTTCCACATGATAAATTAACATTGTCATCATCTACAGTTTTCAAGCGTTGTAGATAACGTGCAGTTGAGGTAAATGAGATCGGGAAAAACCTCAAGATTACTGCAACGGAAAGAAGAAATTTTTTTTACGCACAATAATATTAGTTATACATCAGCGACGGGGGGTGGGGAAACTTTGTAGGTGGCTTGTACTTTATGCAGTAAATGATTTTATTGATTTGAAGGTCTAAAATCACTGTGCCTGAAATAAGAATAAATAGCTCTGCACAAATGTTCAATTCTCACCCAAGTACCCTCTCCAAAGTATGTGGATGACTTAAATTTAGGTAAGGAAGAAAGATATTGATTTGGGGGCAATCTAAAAATAATGTGGGTTTTCTATTTTTATTTTACTTTGACACCACGCTCCTTAACCTACGCTTGCGAAGGGCTACAAGTGATGTATGAAAGAGTCCTATTTATATTAGAGTCAGTAGGTCAAAGGTCAAGTTCATTGCTGCTTCGATTGAAAATTTGTTTTGCAGGGTAAATTTTGTTCTCTGTTACGTTCTTTGACTTATTCATCCTTTATCAAACCTTGCACTGAGTGTAACATGAAACCTAACGATTAAATAGTCAAAGACAACTGTAATGGTACTTTTAAAAGAAAAGTACGTTTTCTGTACAGAAAGATTATTTCAAGACCTCATTCCTTATCCAACTGTCCGGGTCATCAAAATCCATGTGTACATAATCGACATAATCAAGAATGCCTTACTAGCGCCTACATATATGGCTGTTAAACACGGGACGGTCATTTATAGTGTTGTTCATGTTATTCATGTTGTATTTGGTAGTTTCTCTGCTACAGCTGAGTGTACAGTCAAGACATGTGACAGGTGCATTATACTGGGGATATTAATTACCTACGTGACCTACTGTTAAGGTCACAATAACCAACTTTTCTTGCTCTGATGACCAATGCGGAGATTTCTGATCATGATACGGCGGAGTAGGTCGGCACAGTTCTCATGCGTACTGCTTGTTATAGCAGTTGTAAGTAATAGATGTATGCATAGCTTAGTTTGATTAATATGAGTTGACTAAAGTTTCATTAGCTTAATACATGTCAGATCGGGAGAGCATTTGTTGTAACCTGATGGTCTCGATAGTCGTTTTTTATCATGGGCTTGAACAAGCATCATTGACATAGAATAACACCATTATTTGCAACAGCATTCTTGAATTATTTGGAGTATCCTTTCTGACAGTGCACTAAGGAGAATCATTCACTGTTTTTGCCATTTCACATTAGAGCGAATGCTAACTTTTCACTCAAGTATTTGTCTCACATACATTTCTATCTTCAGAGATATTCATATCTATTTTGATTTTTCCTCGGCTTTGTTTTTTATGGTTCATTTCTCTTGAATGATCATTTTACACTATAGATAGTTAAACCCAACTTGTGGAGGAAGTAGATTTACCACACCATGTTATGATTAGCACATGGCAGCCGGTTTATAATCCTTCTAATTTTGAAATTTGTAGCTTTGCAAGTACCTTTTCGTAGAACTCTGCAACATTTTGTTGCTACATTGCTGCATTGACCCAACCTTAAACATTTCAGTTTGAGCCAGTTATTATGACCTTGCAACTTGACGTATGACCTTCAGTCACAAACCTGCTTCTTCAACTCTTCAAGTTACATTAAAATGAAACACGTGTTTCTGACTCGCATTTCTACAAACCACTAAGATGTAAGATTCAAATATAGCTACAACATTGTCTCGTAAACTTTGAATAGATTGATTTTCTGTATTAGATATTAACCGAAGCCCATGAATTTAAGTACATATAGGAAAATGTTTATTGAAAAAAATCACACGTCTTTAAAAACATGTACGTATGCATATGATATCTTCTAGATGAGATACAATATGCTTCCCTCTACGAAATATCTTTTTCTTAGGCAGAAAATTTTAGGACCACGCGTCGCGATGGGAGCTCTATATTAATCACTTTTCAAACTATGCATCCTCCATCCCTTCATACTTTATATAACCACTAAAGCTTTGCAACCATTACATATAACTGAATGTTATTTCGTTGACAAATTGGTTATTACACACAGTTGTGCCTGTAAAGGTTTGATTTTCATCTTTAATCTTATAGAGTTATTGCCCTTTTGCATCCATGTTTAATTTCGAATGCAACAGGTTCTTATAACCAATAGAAACAATTAAAAATATTTTGTTGCAAGGTGGTGTGTATATAGTCTCAGGAATACTGATGTGCTTTCGCGGGGTTTTGTCTCCACTTCGACAGAGTTGTAGACCTTGACAGATAATTTCATATCTTCACGTTGAATGTTGCATGTAAACTTCGTACCTCCTGAAACATTCAGCATAATTGGATCGAACTTGATATGAACATTATCTCATTAACGTATATATGATTTTATAATGCCAAGCAGCAGGACTGATGCTCATACCACATATGGAATATGCCCCCACTCACCCCGTTCACCTTTGCGCCATCCACCATCCTTTAAGACCCCCAAAATGGTACACAGTTAGAGCTTTTTAAAGTGCAGTCTCGTCCGTCATCATCAAATTAAATGTATACTTCAAGACCATGTATATTTACCCATGGTAAGGCTCAAACTTAAAGTAATGAACAGGTCCGTTTTGTTAAGGGAGGATTTGCAAGGGTCAAGTTCATTATATTTTTGTAGCATTGTGAAGTGCTACATTCTCACTATCAAGTCATGATTTTGATGGTATCATTTTATTCGCAATTTTGATGTACATGGTTTTCTTTTTTTTTTTTTGGTCCGTTTAGGTCCGAGGGGCCAAGAGGTCTGTACAAAGGAGTATGCGTGCATTTGTGCCAATCAATACCAAACATATGCATTGTCTTTATTGTGTATCAGTGTATTACAAACCGTGCCTTGAAAGTTACTGCGATGGACGAATGACAGGCCTGATATCTATCCAACAACTTCTATAACAGTGTGTAGATGCAATAATGTCATGGAAAGGATGGTAATTGAATTTGCCAAAGTCCAGTGGTTTTTAACTTTTTATGGATGTTTGTTTGCATTCAACACATTTGTCATTGTTTACATGTCGGAGGACAAACAAACTAAATACTTAGACCGTTTGAGATGCCAGTTACAAAAGAAAATAACTGTAATTCAGTTATTTTAATGTTTATTGACAGATCTGTTAAGCAGAAACATTGTCACTCTGTAACCTTGAAAATGCACAGTGATGAAACATATGCCATGAGAATTCATTCCAATTTAATAGGAATTTAATTTAATTTTTAATTTTAATAATAGTGTCATAATTAGTCAGTGTCAAGGCCAAACATTCCTGAAATTAAGCACAGATATAACTGTGCACAGTTCTATCTCAGCTAATGGAAGCTGTTATTTAAGAGCAATGATTTTAACATTTCTATGGATCTTCATGTTCATCTGGGCGCAATCCTTCCAGTACACCATTTTGGAAGAGGACACAGATAGTGGACTTACATAAACTCTACCTTGTAGAACATATGTTTCATCAATAGTTTTGGATTAAATTTAGCTATTATTTACATTGAAGGTTGTAAATTTTCATTGATGTATATTTGAGGAATAGATGGAATGTTGACACTCGATAGATGGCTATTCATCTGTTCCGGGTTGAATGGTGGTAATCTCTGTCACTTTGCAGCATTTTAGAAATTATATTCCTTGTAACGATTGCTTTATTTTTCATTTCTTTTCCTAAATTTTTAAAAAAATTCTTTACTGTTTACAGAAGACATCGAGGCTTGGCAATTGATTTTTTAGCATCGATTCTTAGAATTCCGAAATTAATCTAACATACGAGCTGAAATTTTCTTTTTGGTACTTATTTAACTTTCCTATAAATTTGTATCATTCAGTGACACTAGATGTTGCATAGACTATAATTGAAAATATCTTAGAGCCCACTCAAACTAAGAAATCCAGGTGCTTGTTGAAAAGTTTGACAAGTTAGAGCTCCGTGGCTTACAGCTGTGATCAAGGTAAAAACAATCTCAAGCATTTTATATAAAGTTTAAAAAATTAAATTAATAGATTAGTGTATTTCATATTAATCGCCTACAAAGGCTGGAAGAAAGAAAATGAAACTATTATATATCGTCCATTTACAGTTCTGATAAATATATCCTTTTATTGCAGCATTAAAAAGGGTCTTCATTACGTTTTCCACCATCTCAGTATTAATTATTATCGAAAGAGACGTAACTGTATTTGAATATGTGAATGCATGTAAGAGTCGGATTTATTATTATTTCAGATTGCATACCACAATCATCTGAGCGATCGGGGGTTTTATGAAAATGATGACATTTGTTTTTTCTCCCGGAACACTGTTTAATCAGAACATATATTAATCTTCTCGTTGTGTATATATATATATATATATATGTGTGTGTGTGTGTGTGTGTGTGTGTGTGTGTGTGTGTGGTCACCACATAGCTTTTGTCCTGAGTCATCGTCTTGAACGTACACGTATTTACTCATTCCTCTATACAATCATTTAACGCGTTCCTTTAATTTTGTCATGATTGATTATAATCGCCAAGGGTTTCAACGCATCTACCTAAACATTCAGCCATGGATACGTGGTATAAATTGATTATGCACTCGGGTTTGAAAGCTAGTATAAATAGCATAGAATCAATAACTATTATTATGTCTCCAATGTAATTATTACTGTATTTGGCAATTAAAATTGAAAAGAAGTAGGAAGGTATTCGTAAATATAAGTATTTTGAAAGTTACTTTAACTACAGTAATAAAAATATTCATCCAGGGGCCTCTGTCATGAAAGTTTGCTCTCCGTTTTGAGCATTCGATGTTACTCTCGAGTTATAAATCTTACTCGAAATGGACAAAAGCAATATATTCAAGTACGATTTAGAATCGAGCAAAGACTATGAATTAGGCGTGAATCCCCAAAGTTACAAAAAATTCTCGGATATAAAGTACAACTCAGTTCAAAATTATGAAGTCAGATTCTTTAACGTCAAAACATCACTGACCATTATACGTCATAATCTAGAGTTGAATCTGGGTTTTAATGTAAGAATTATTTATAATCTTGGGGGCAAGTTTGTACTCAGTAAATTTGTTATTAATATAACCTTCTCAGTAAATAATTATTCTCATCAGCTTTTCACCCTGTTGTCACGATGTTGGATTCCATTTTGTCAATTTCGTAATATGCGCAACGTTTGTGACAGTTATTCACAACCTCATTACGTTTAGCAAATAAATTCAGTGTTCAAACTAGGTCAAAATTTTGAGGAAAATGTCGCTTCTTCCTCTAATCACTAAAATCATGAAGTTTAAACTCACAATGATATTTTGTTCGGGTTGGCAAAAATTATTTCCTATTCGCGCGTAAACTTAAAATATGTATGTATGTATGTGTGTATGTATGTATGTATGTATGACGTTTTCCTAAATATTAAAGAAAGAACATTTACCCTGTTGTTTAAACCCTTATATCTGATACTGTAAAAATGTACTTCAATTATTCGTGTTAAATTTCCCTTTCAAACAGGTGTAACAAGCTATCTTTTCCCACGTTAGCACCTTTGTAAATCGCTATGTCACCTCAATAGCCCTATTGTATAGCAATTATTTCGGAAAATAAAGTCATGTACTATTTGTCACAACGACGTGAACCAGTTAATGGAATAGTTCAAATGTCATCGCACAGTGTGAATGTAAAGCACGTGCTGCGTTCATAGTCCGAAAGTGGATTGAGACGAAAGTGGTTCGGTCTCCACCCCATTTTGAAACTGGGCAGTTTTCCTCGGCTTTGTCGGGTCTCGTGAGCCCTAAGAATTTTTTCTTGATGCTTTGTAATTTTTCTTTCAGCTGAGATTAAAAAGTATGGGGCTTTTTTTACACTCCACACAATGTTTGGCTTCCTTAAGATAAATCACATGCAAAACAGACCATGGATATTACAAAACCCTTTGCTGTGCCTTGTCTGCAGCTGGTGTAAACATTATTATAGACAACATTTGCAAATGGGGGGGATGGGATTACTCTTAAAATACTGACATCTAATTCAAATGTGGAAGCAGAAAAATATTTGATGAGGCAATGTTGCATAGTTTTGCCAGTGAAAATATAAACTGCCCGAAATTATAAAGCTATCTTTAAATAACGGAATATGAAACCCTACAAAAGACTGCCAATGTTTCCAAAAGCATTCACGCAACTCAGATCAAGACTGTTTCGTTAGTGATTTTAATTAAATTTGTTCACATTGTAGCTACCTGTGTGAAATACGTGGGATCTTATGTTGTAACCTTCATGTCATCGATGTTGGCGTCAGAGAGTGTGGACAGCAAGTTAAAGATATTGCTTAAAGTTTGATTGTGGCAAATATGAATTAAATTTGCATTTTAATTTCAATGTTGTGTGTACATTAGCATACACCTCAACGTGTTCTTAATACCTTTCTACCCACTTGTATGAATGTAGTTATCAATACCATTCTACCCAATTGTATGAGTTTAGTTCTTAACACATTTCTACCCAATTGCATGGATGCAGTTCCTAATACATTTCTACCCAATTGTATGATTTTAGTTCTTAATACATTTCTACCCAATTGCATGGATGCAGTTCTTAATACATTTCTACCCAATTGCATGGATGCAGTTCTTAATACATTTCTACCCAGTTGCATGGATGCAGTTCTTAACACATTTCTACCCAATTGCATGGATGCAGTTCTTAATACATTTCTACCCAATTGTATGATTTTAGTTCTTAATACATTTCTACCCAATTGCATGGATGCAGTTCTTAATACATTTCTACCCAATTGCATGGATGCAGTTCTTAATACATTTCTAAGCAGTTGCATGGATGAAGTTCCTAATACATTTCTACCCAGTTGCATGGATGCAGTTCTTAATACATTTCTACCCAGTTGCATGGATGCAGTACTTAATACATTTCTACCCAATTGTATGAATGTAGCCCTTAATACATTTCTACCCAATTGTGTGAAGTAGTTCTTCATACATGTCTACACAGTTGTATGAATATAGTTCTTAATTCATTTCTACACAATTGTATGAATGTAGTTCTTGATCCATTTGTACCCAATTGTATGAATGTAGTTCTGATCCCATTTATATCTAACATTATGAATGTAGTTCTCTATTTATGGATACAATTTTAATGTTTAGATTTTCGTTTCTACGATTACTCTGTATAGAGAGCAGGTTCAAATTCGTGTTTAAGGTTTTGTACATAACTTGTAAGAAGAAAATGTGCAATTTCTTATTTTTATTTTAACACGTTAAATAAAATGTGACTGACTTTAATCACTCCTTTTCTACCCAATGTTATCTAATGTTACTATATCTTGCAAATGAATCGGGGAAAGGCGTAAACTGTTGTGCATACATTTTTTTCCTCGTTTGTATGAAGGAAATTTCAGCATGTATTTGGTTGAAACGAGCACGGCAGAACGTCTGTATTTTACATTATTATCAATGACATGAGTACCTTGATACCATGGTGATAATTGCTTATATGTAAACGTTTTGAATAACCTGCCACTAACCTGCATCCTTTAAATGTTTAAACGTCACAAAATTATTACAAAGTCTAAACGTTTCAAAGCTATTTCTATGCACTATAACAAATTTACAGGAGGGCACATGCTCAAATGTTTTCATACCACTTTAGCCATGAATTTAAACCGTTCTAGTCATTGAGGTTTCAGATGCAAAAATCATTCTTTTCAACTGCGTGCTGCGGAGACAATTCAAAAGGAATGTGAAAACTTGGACGTATTACATTTTTGGTTAGGTTTTGAAAACTGAACATCATTCATTTATCATTCTTGTTGATTAATGTGTGCCTGTTTATAGCTACGATACTATACTAATGCTATACTAATCCACAAACATACTTATAACGATATTATCCACATACGCCTACTAGTTAGGAATATTTACAATCTATAGTGTCTGCTTTGATCATTTGGTGTCATATGATTCAAATACATTGTGTAATTAGCAACATTGGTATTTAAATCTTAAATTGCACTTGTATATTTTAAATATAATTCAGCAGCCCATACTGAAATAAATTACCCAGTTGTACAGAATGTTTTGCAATTATGGAGGAAGGTTTAGGGTCAAAGGTTATGTTTAAGGTTTTCGCGATATAAATCGCAGGTCAGCGAGTCTTCATAAGGTTTTCTTTGTTATTTGAAGAGAAAAAAAACTATGTATGTACCTTTGCTTATTCAATATATTCACCTCACTTTTACGGAATTTTTATGTTAAAATATGGGGAAAACTATCAAGTTAAGAGCTTGCATTTATTGTTTGTCTCATACATTTACAGCTGGTTATAGTTTATTTTTCATTTTGTCTGTTATTTGCAGACAGCCGGGTAAGGTTTGTGTGCATAGTTTGGTACGTGTATACAGCCCGTTAATTTAATATTTGTTATCTTCAAAACTTCATCAAAAATTGACAAAGTGCAAAAAATCCCGATAATGTTACGAATTATTCTTCTTCTGAACACGCAGTTCTAAAGTTTAGGTTACTAACGCGTGACATCAGTGACCACCGTGGTTTGAATAGATGAACACAATGGTTTAAATAGATGAACACTATGGTTTGAGTAAATGAACACTGTTGTATGAAGACATCTGTGCACGTGCTCACATTTACATATAGATGTGTCAAATTTATATTGAAATGTTTTCGACTTGCCATTTTTTTATGAAGTTTCATAATTTGTTTTAAAAATTAAATTGTTTGTTTATGTGGCAGTTGATTAAATAGTGTTACCTATTTGTAATTACATTATTGTAATTTATTATTCGTACCAGTAGAAATTAGCTAAATGTATAGTTTTCTGCCGTGATCATTAGAAGTCATAATACATGGCGTAATGACCAAAGAGGGCACATGAACGTAAACATTATTACGCATGTTGGTCAAGCCGCCATGCACGGGATGCTAAACTTTTTCGAGCCGTTGAACATTGTTTATTTATATCGAGTCTACACATTAAAATTACTTTTAAGTTTGTTATCATTCTTCTTTTCTTTTTTCCGGTCCCATTTGGTAAGCTATTTCCCATCTCCTGTCGGCTAGATAAGAAAACTGATAATTTTGGACTCACAGGCATCGTGTGTGTGTGTGTGTGTGTGTGTGTGTGTGTGTGTGTGTGCGTGCGTGCGTGCGTGCGTGCGTGCGTGCGTGTTTTATTGGGGTTTTTTTTACTGTTTGTTTACCTCAGAATAAATCATAAGGCTTACTACTAGTTAAATGAGTTGCCAAAAAGATCATGCAAAATAACACAGAAAAATTAGTAGAGCAAAAGTACTACACCTCTTATACTAGCATCTTATGGTGGCATGAAAAATAGCAATACTGTTTGGTTCGGAGTGAACAAAATAAATTTACAAGTACAGCCGTTCAATCAAAGTATAGACAGAATATAAATGGAATTATAATATTTTCATAAAATGATTTTAACTGATGAACTTTTAACGATAAGATAACGGTTTTAAAATTAACATCAAGAAGAAAAATGTGAGTTTTAAATTATTTTTATTATTATTATTATTAATATTTCACTCACTCCACGAGTTTAAGCAGTAAATTTGAACACGATTGTGTTACGACCCTGTAGTTAAATTACATGTGTGTTAAAATTTGAATTCTTTCTAAATCTTTTTATTTCATTTTTATTTCATTTTTATATCATTAAATGTAATTATTATTGTGCTGATGATTATGTTCGCAGGGTCTGATATTTTGTTAGAAACATCGTGTTTATTTAGAACGTAAATGTGACTCGCGTAAGCACGATTTTTGCATGACGGTTTTGTCGTTGCAAGTAAACAGTCAGAAATAGCTATATAAATGATTGGCTGTGACCACGGTCGTTTCTAATATACTTGTTGACATTCTATACTACGTTGGCGATATTTCGAAATCTCCCCGATTTTTTCATGCGTGTACATGAAATGACGTGTTAGTTTGCTTTAAAATACTCAGGTAGCTGCGAACTAGTCTAGAGTCACATCGTAACATCTTATAGAGTTTCTAAATACCTTAAGAAGAAGGTATTATTTTGTGCTGGAAAGAGTTGTTCGTTCGTACGTATGAAGAATAACATGTATTTTGTTATTGAGGATAGTTGTACTTCGTCTACCTTTTAAATAATTATTTTCTCTGGAGAACTACACAACTGGCTTTGGAAAAGTACATTTGCTGAAATTAATTCTAAATTGGAACTGAACAATACAAATTGTGATTCACAGTGAAAATTCTGGACATTTTGTGTTTAACCTTCGTCTGACGTCATCATCCGCCACCTTGGAACGGAATTGAAATTCAGACTACTTCAATTAGAACTGTTTGTTCACAGGACTTATGTTTTCACAATTTTAGGACAAATTTTTGGATCTTCTTCGTAAATCGTAAGTCTTGTTTCTTATTTTTACCTTTTCACCGTGTTTTCTAGGGAAATAAATTATTTTTGTTAAAATTTACAAAGCTTGCTGTAGTCACTCTTTTCTTTATGTTACTTTAAACGAGCCGATACGTAACAATTGTCAGTAGGTGTAAGAACGTAAATATTACTTCTTCTGCTGCTGCTGATGATGGTGACGATTACTGTCATTTAAACCATAAAACACATAACAATATAATACGCCATATTCTATGTTTGGATGTAAGAATATTTCCTACATAATTAGCTATTCTTTTATTATTTGTTCCAAATTTCCACAAATCAGTAGAGCTACATCAACAATTTTAACTGAATTTTAACAAAAGAAAGCAATGCAGTGTCACAAATCTCGGTCTTTCGATGGATGGATGGATGGATGGATAGATAGATAGATAGATAGATAGATAGATAGATAGATAGATAACCTAATCTTTTTATGCAGTCTCTTGTTAGATAAGTCAATATTCTGTTTTATTTGGTTAAAACAATCCATTACATTGTTCCCAAAGTTGTAGCTCAATAATTTAATTAGTTCGATTGTAACCTGCTTAACTCTAATCCATCTTCAAACGCTTCCACTTCATTATTTAGCGATTCTTTACCTGTAACACTACATCCATGTGTATACATCGGTTTAACCCGGGTCGGATGTCATGGTGTACTTTTTCACAAGGTACTTAACTTCAGTAGCTTATGTAACGTAATTGTATTAATGTGGCTTTAAAAGTAAACCCAAATCGAACCACACTATTAATAGAGAGCAGTATTATAGAAAAAATATCAACATGATTTACTAAGCAACGTTAAATACAGGTTAATTGAATGCCTCAGCGCTCTGTTTGAAAACCCGTTGAATTCCAAGCTAGGTCGATAAGCTATTATACAAATAAGAGAAACATTCGATATGTTTTACCAGTCGCTTTTACCGACATGGCAATAAACGAATGTTCTGTACATGGCTTAATACCTGGTGGAATAGATTCCTGGAAAAAAAATTCTTCTTGCTTTTTAAATGACTTTGTACACCTGAAGGCATTGTCGCAATGTCTGAAGTGTTTGGTTCCATGGAAAAAGTTATAAACAGAATTTCGTTTGGCTATGTTTAGTTTGAATGTATTCAGTTTTACAGTTTTGACTGTGCATGATACTGGTATGCCGCCTTTTGAAAAATGTAAATGGCATATTACTTTAGAAGGTTAACTGTAAGTTCATTGCTAATTTATTATTTAAGCATAATTTAAAGATATTTAATTATTTAAGCACAAAAATATATTTTCCTTATGCTATCGATCCATTTGATTGCACTGTTGGTATATTTTAAATATCCTTATCTTCGGTTAAGTCCGTGCAGAAGGAAACTTATTAAAACACATTGCTTAAACGTTAAAGGAGTCATTTAACACAATATCAAAACCGAAACGGTCTAAACGACATAATAAACAGATTGCATACGTAACCGATATCTGGAAGATTTATTATCCCTATTGGGAAGATGAAAATATTATATCTTTTTAATAATATCTCTTTCTCTCTGTATGTCTTGATAATTTTGCTCCATCATTTATTCACCATACCGTGTGTAGGATAGCTCTTCAGAAATGTTTGACACACTCGGCCGGCTATTTTATAAACTTAAACCAGTGCTGTGATGTAGTCTGCGGGTGATTTCGTGAGAAACGCTTTGCACATATAAAGCATTGCATACAAATACAAACAGAAATTAACCGCTTTATGTTCGAATTAGCTCAACAATTATCACCCGATGCCAATGTCCAAAGTGATGTGAATGATTAATGAACAATTTTAACTACCCATTCACAAATTATAAGAAATATTTAGTGCTTAGTAAATATTTTTAAGAACACAACTCATCTCCCGAGATTAATAAGATCAACTATTTATTATTATAACAACAAAAAGTTGTAGTTTTTTCAGAAATCAATCATTTGCATACTTTAGGTTCATCAGCAATCTGTTATTTGGATATGTTGGAAAAGTCGGTAATGAAAATCATTCCCTATGATAGTACCTAAATTCGTAATCGGACGTTTGAGATTCATTTGTTTAACAAGTACAAAAGACGTATATCATTTAATGGAAGATACAAGGAATATGAGGAATCACAAACTCAATGTAAAGTACAGTCTTAGGTTGTTTGGGGTTTTTTTTATACTTAGATATGTGAATAGAAAGTTAAGGAAGATCTGGCAACAGATTTGGATCATAGTCAGCTGCGTATACTTGATTTGTTCAGAAATTCACTGCTCGTTGACAAAACCTGAACAATTAGAAATTCTCTAAATATATTAATTCCCGTCCATTTGCAGACTTTTGAACTTTCATTAGCACCATGTAGGTAAACTCTGCATTGGGGTCACGGAAAATACCACAGAAATGAGACAAAAATAGTTCACGGAAAATACCAGAAATGAGACAAAAATAGCTCACGGAAACTACCAGAAATTAGACAAAAATAGCTATCAAAACTTTTAGTTAAGTCGTCCTCAGAATGTGCTGTTACGAATGTGCATTGTATATTAAGGAATCTAAAAGTAATGGAATATATACCCATTCATTTTACTCTTATTATATTTATTTTTCATTGTGACTGACAGCCCTAGAAATGGATCAATAAATCTGAGAATTAATGAATAACACATTATCACTAAAATATACCTTAATTTTCTCATATTCTTCTTGTTCATAATTGATTCCACGGCTACAGCTATTCCTCGTAACAGACTCATTCTGAGAATATTTGTCATATATTATAGTAAACATAATTTATTCTTGTTGGAACACACTATCCATTCAAAATATCGCACACTTGAATGATTATTATTTCGTAGGTTGTGGTGAAATACCAGTCTGTATAAGGGACAATGGATTATTTATAAGTATTACATATTTTGTAGTACGGATGCCTAGACGGGTAATACAATAATAACTTACACGTTTGTCTCAATAACCACCAGAAAGAACTCTAAAAGAAACGTGCAGTGCTTGGGTTTCTTTTAACTCTCAAAATTGTGCGGTAATATCTCAATGTTTGAAGCAATATCACGGCGTCATTCTCTTTTTCAGATTCTTCCCAGAGGAAATAGAAGCCTCTTATACTTTCTTCCATTACCAGATCATATTTAGACTTGCTCCGATATTATCTTCAACCGATACATAAATTAAACAAAATATAATCCTAGCTCCATTAAAGTGCTCTTACAATGATAAGCAGCTGAAACTAAAGCTTTATTATATGCCAATATTTTGTCATATCTAAGTTTACTATATCTGGTGCAGTAGCAGAACGGTTCCCGACGATGTCCACATAATACATGAAAATAGAAAAATGGCACAGAAAACACAATCCAGTGCATGGAGCAAGGCGGATGGGGGATGGGAATGAGGGAATAGTGATGTTATGTCGAGCTAATAATATATCGGGCGGTACGTCCCCAAATATAAATACAAGGGACACTCATTGTTTAGCGTATATTACTGTTATATAAGCAAACAATCACTTACATGAATTAAGCTGAAACTCGTGGTTTTGAGTAAAGATGCTATCCTATTTGTATGGTGGAGAGGAGCGAGGGGGGTTTTCGCTTTTGAAATGACGATGATGGTTTTAGAAGAACTCAATATAAACAAAGACACAAAACAATAACCACAAAAAACAAAAAAAAAAAAAACAAAAAAACAACAAAACAAACAGAGGGTAGCATTAACCAGCTTAAAAACGACTTCGTGAATGTAAGCTTTAAGGTAATTTCCCTCCACGTGTACTTCCTTTTCAATACAGAGAAGTGAGTTGGGTTTTTTTCTTGAAAACGTACAGCAGATATTTCGGGTAACGTTGTTCAATGTTCTTGGGACATGCTCTGATTGTCCTATATAAATATCAGTCAACTTTAACTTTTCTCTATAGTCTTTCATTTTAGTGTTCTTGACGGAATACTGCCACGAAACACAATAATGATTTTTAAGTAATTCTTGACAAACTGCAAACATTTTATATGCAGTGGATTGAAGACATATTGTCTGTCACGCGTAAATTATACATAATTAGTGGATTATATAGCGTAAAGGTAAGTGGATAATCTCTTATATATTGTAAAGGTTATTGAAAAATATATTTTATATTATAAAGGTTAGTGAATAATTATAACATATATTGCACGTCAGTATCATCTCATAATGTAGAACATCGGTTATGCACGGAATACAACTTCTGCATTTCTATCCGATCGCACATTCGTATCGACATTGCTTTAAAATTTTAAGATTTTGCTTTTTCACTTACACTGAGATACAAAAGTATCACCCAAATATTTATTTATTTATTTATTTATTTATTTATTTGGTCATTTACTTGCCATTATAATGTACAAAAGTTAAAATCACTGTGTGTAAATTGCCATAATCTGTTTTCTTCTCCCCTATTCTATTTGACTAAATTAATACAATGGGATGCATATCTCACCAAATGATTCATAAAGCAACCAAACCATGCTTGTAAAAAAACATAATATTTTGAAATATGTTCTGTATAACTTCTGGATTGAATTCTCATGCGATAGGTATAGTGAAGTATTTCTGTTCCAAACTACGGATGCCAACATGATCTCCTGTAGAAACTGTGTGGTCATCATCAACTTTGCTTACCCAATAAATATGTTTTCATTTTCTCTTCGGAATTAGCGCACTCTGTTGATATCCACAAAAGTAAATGACAGAGCGAACTTTGAAGAAAGTTATCTGAGGTAATCTGAGAAATAAAGTTATTAATTCTCTTGCAACTTAGTAATGCCTGTGATTTGTTTTCAGTATATTCTTTAAACGTTTCGAAATTCTATTAGAATGACATGTGAGCTATATCTGGGAGATAGTATAAAAATACATTAGGTCCTTTTTTAAATTGAACATGGCCCAACCCATGTATCCAAACAATCAGTTTCTATTTTAAGCACTGCTAACGTCACCTCGATCAGCTGTGGGATCCCATAATGAAAGGCAAACAGTGTTGTTCCAAAGAAAAATGTCAGTGTCTTTCCACCACGAGCACATTCAGCGACCAGGATTGAACCAGAGCTTTAAGAACCACCGACTGTTCTAACATACCCAATTCTCCCGTTTGATATTGACATTAGATTCCGTGAAAGTGGATTCAAAAGAGGTGAAAGGGGCCCCATTTTCGGCCACAGTGGGGAGGAAACCATTTTTCCACAATGTGAAATGGGATTATTTAGCGGCAGGTTCAAGTGGTGGAGTGGTAGCTACATTTGTCTTACATCCTATAGATTTGGTCAGAATTCGACTTCAAGGTAAGAGTCTTCATTGTAAACCATATTGAATCAAAATAACCCCGTATTATAGCCAGCCAAATGGAATCTCTTACCATTATTTAGATGTCAAGTTAGCGCTCCTGGAGTGCATGAAGGCTGATATTTGGCAAATAGTGACGTGGTTTCAGTGAAAATTGACCCGAGATAAGCCTTGCAATCCCTAATCTACTTTCAAATCGATATGCCAGTGAGCAGAGTAAGGGCTGCAAAATGTTTCGATTTATGATGTGCGTATTTGTTCAAGATTGTAAGATGAAACGAGATGGCAAACTCGTTTGCCTTCGTATTTTAGATCAGATAAACACAGAGTTATTTAATAGCGAGTCAACTGGTGCAAAGTGCATTGCCCAAGGACACATGGCAGTAGCCGACTCGGACTAAAGTGATCGTGGGAATCAAACCCACAAACGTTCGGCATGGTACGATTTGAGACATGCATGAAACGGTAGGGAACCATTATAGTGAGCATTTTTCCTTAAGCATTATAGGTTCCTTCAGCTTGACCCTTTGCGTGGCTTTGAGTTTTCAACTATATTAGGATCTGGTAAATTATTTCAATAACAAAGAGTCGCACTTCCGGTCCTCTTGAGATTGCATAAAAAGTGCAAACATTATGGTCCATTTTCCATTATGCAAGGCGTCGATATGAACCTACCACCAGATCACTGGATTTCAGCGGAAGAGGAATTGTGGTTGGGCTGGGGTTCCAAGATAAGTTCTGGGAACAAAGCATTGGGATTTAATCAGCCCTGAACTGTTTAGCGAATAAAATCATTGACTTACTGACAGGGAGACAGAGGCTATACTTGTTATTGGCCTATGGCATCGGCCTTCCAATTTAGGACTGTACCAGCCATGTACAATCCATCACTAACCTGTAGAACCATAGGGGCACTTTGGTAAACTACATCTCTTCATATCTCTGATTGTTTTTCAGGATATCCTCATCAAGGTTTAGCACATACATTAATAAACAAAACAAGATGAAGGCTTACCTTGACATTACTGTGCATGTTTTGATGTTGGATTCAGTGTCGAAAAACACATACAATTTAGATTGTGTTCATTGTGAAAAGGCCGAAAATCACGGTGTAAAAAATAGACCATGACTAAGCGTAATATGGTCACGTGATCCCTTAATCTTTTGTCTGAGGTGCATATATCAGGCAAACAAGGACTGAGAGGGAGCATTTTGATTTTCCACGTTAATTTCTTTTGTGATACATGATTATTTACTGAATATGTAATGTGATGGGAGCGGGTCATGCCACAGCGTTACCGAATGAAAGTGTACGTTACCATGCTCTCTCTCTCTCTCTCTCTCTCTCTCTCTATTTGAGTTAGATACATCCAGCAATCATACTTGCTTTGGCAAAGTAGGACAGACGCTCTTCATTGCATTTATTTCAGTTTCCTAGGTGCCGATTTCAGTATTATCCGCATGTACGGAGAAAGGAACAAAATTCGCATAGAAAAGAAAGGAAAGGAAAAATGTCACATTTGTACATGGGAAAAAAGTTGCATGGAAACAGTCACAAGAAAAATAATCCATCAAGCTATTTTTACCATGCACTGTACCAGCACACTTTAAAAGCGGTGAAGCCTGTTCATTGATATGAAGCAACATTTGATTGACCAGTCTCTAAATACCTGTTCTCAGCAGACGAAGACCTTCATTGCACAGTCCAGCATATAAACCTATATGCCCAAAGTATGTAGCTCTGTGCCAGTGCACTATTATGACAGTCTGGTGGGGATGCGGGAAACACCTTTCTTAGAATTTTAAACATTGAGTCTTGTTTTGTTTTGTTATTGGATTAGGGATGGAGTGGAGTTGTGAGGTCGTCTTTCTATGTTTGTACCTGAATTATACACGTGTCTCTGTTTGCAAAACGAACGAGTATGCTACAGTTTTATGCCCAAATAAATTTGCCTTCACTCTGATGCTTTTTGATCCGGGGTCCTGTGTGGTCGAGTGGTGTAAAAGTGCTCACCTTTATGGACTACTACCATCTCACCTTTCTCCGGGTGGGTTCGAGTTTCGGGATCGGCCATTGTGGGTATGTGAGAAAGCTTGCCAGTAGCTTTCCGTGGTTCGGTGGTTGCTACTGTGTTTTTCCGAGTTCTTCCTTCCATGTATAGCCTAAAGTGTGCTAAACAAATGGATTAAAATCCATCACCACAGCAGTAACAGCGACTATCGGATGCTAAGAAATAGAGGTGATCTCAAGGAGATGTCTGACCTTGATGCAAGTCAGTAGCTCCGCGTACGGGGTCAAAATAGTTTTCATGTTTCCCAAAGATCATTATTTTTGTGTCAATTTATAAAAATACATCTACAATTATTGTATTCAGAAATGCAGTTTTGTATTGTACGGAAGTAAGATAAGACTCTGGTTAATTTTCTAGATTGTGTCATAGAATTTTGACAGCATTTTTCTTAAACCAAGGAGACAAAAATAAACAAACATTGAACTCTGGACAATTTCAGAATGTAGAGGAAATATGTGCCTTTGGATTTTTTTCCTTTTCTTCATCTGTTTTAGGGTATATCTTTGATTGATGATAATATTAAACAGTGCTACTTTATTTTCAGTTAATGAGGCTACTGGATTAGCATTCCGGCCACAATACAATGGGACGGTGGACGCATTGCGTTCAATATACAGAAGCAGTGGCATTGCTGGATTGTATCAGGGTGCTGTACCAAATGTGCTGGGTACTGGAATTTCCTGGGGACTCTTTTTCTTTTTGTAAGTGCACTTCATTATGTCAACATATGACCAGGTTATTTATTGACCCTTAGAGAAATTTAGTTTCTCCGATTTCAGAACCTTGGGTAGGAGGAATAAGGTACGAAACGACTGAAACGTAAATTCATCATTGTTACATACATACATACATACATACATACATACATACGTGTGTGTGTGTGTGTGTGTGTGTGTGTTATTGTGTGTGTGTGTGAGTGTTTCCTCTTTTGTCTTTCTGTTTACTAGAATAGATTTTACTCGAAATTTACACACAACATTTAAATACACCAACGTAACGGCTAGCAAATACGCACTTGAGATGCAGTTTTACACACATATGCATGGGTAATGGCCAACAATTCCACACTTAGGAATCAGCCAAGCATGCATATACATGGGTAATGGCAAACAAATCCACCCTTAGGAATCAGCCATGCATGAATATTCATGGGTAATGGCAAGCAAATACGCACTTTGAATGCAGCTGTAACACATGAAACAAAACAATAATTATTCTAAACTAAGAACTTTAACACGGCCATGCACGTAAGTAGATAATATACGTATGCACAATTAGTTTAATTGCACAACATATATATCACAGCACTTGGCATTTATGAGCAACTAGCAATGCAGTTATAATTTCTTATTAATTATTTGCAATGGTAAGTTTTTTTGTTTGTTTTTTTTAAAAAGCTGAAAATAAATACATTGTAGACTAGACTGCCTGATGTTTTCTTTTCCAGCTTCAATAATATAAAAACGTGGATGCAAGGTGGAGATGGCAAACAAGCCCTGGGACCAGGGAAAGAATTTCTTGCTTCATATCAAGCTGGTAAGTCAATCTATCTCTGTATCAATCGATATTCCTTGCGACCTGCATTGTGTCTATACATGTTCTGATTAAGAGGGTCAGTCATATTTGAAGTGGCATTTCAGAACGATGACTAGATACATGCAAAGGAATTGGATCCTACACTTACTCCAAAAGAGATACTGAGAAAGGGAGAGAATGGACTTTGTACAGGTTTACAGCTTTAGATTGTTCTGCCGTCATGCGCAATAAGTACCTAATTCTATTCCAGGTTTACGAGCGCTTATGAAGATCTGATTATCATAATAAATGAACACAGGGAAAACTAAAACAATATCGGATTCCAGCTATTTATGTCCTATATCTATAATTCGATATCACGCATTTTTATTCGCATTGATCCTTAGTTCTGATCCATCTTTACCTTGTTTCATAAACCTCTAGTGATAGATTAGTGTTCGTACGGCTGGATATTGTGGGCGAGACGGAATTACAGGACTCACGGTCCTAATTCAGTTCCCATAGTAAACCTACACAAACACCATGACATTAAAAATTCAATAACTTAAAATTTATGAGTGCTCATGGTCAAACCAATATTTATCAGTATAGATGAAACCTAGATGTCAGCTTCTGTGTTGAGAAAAGGAAATGAAACATGTGCTTTCAATTCCTCACCAAAGAGTCGGGTTCTAATTTCAGTAATGAGTGTTCCAAACTCAAGATTGTTAAAGGACTGAACGTCCATCAATAAAACAATGTTTCTATTTTTTTCATTTACTACTAGGATATGCTCTTAAGAGTCTTTTTCCTAAAAAAATAACTTACATTATTAATCAATCCTGGCCAGCCAAAAACATATATACTCTATTTTATGATCACCCATTTCCAGGCTGGTTCCCATTTTTCCATACCATTAGTACCGTGTGTCCTACAGCAGGTGAGCTTGCGTGTCAAATTTATACGAGTCCATTTGCATCTGGCAGGACTACAATATCCATGAGCACAAACACAATGTTGGGGCCCCGAGTGGCCCAGTGGTCTAAAGCCCTGTCCCGGGTTCTTCCTCCACCAATAATACTGGCCGCCATGTATAGCCTATCGTGTGCTGAAAAAATGGCGTTAAGCCCTACAACAACAACAACAACAACAATTAATGTTTTGGTTTTATACCCACATTTATAAAAACATAACCTTTTAAACTATATTTAAATTAAATTTATTTAAATTTAAATTACTGTTCACAAAATTAAAGTGAATACAAATATAAAATATTGTTCTAATTATTTTCGTGACTGAATCACACATAAATGCATAGTATGACTGGACAATTTTATGCACTTTTGAGCCATGATTAAGCTGCTGTGATGTCATGCTATGTAGGAACAAACCTCGAGTCCTATGTGCACATAACAGCGTCCAGAAAGTTCTTGATAACACGCACTCATCGGATCATCGCACGCGTTTTATTTATATAGTCACGCGCCCTGTATATATTATTAATAACAAGACATTACCTACAAATACACTTCAATATCTCCAGTGTAGGTCTTGTTCACGTGTACGTGCTATTTTTGGTAAAGAATGCCACGTCATGTAATAATCATTTCCTACTCGGCTAAATTTATTTCTGTAATCCACTTAACAAGAAATTTGTATTGGTTTTCAAGATAACATATTTTTGTTTGAGCAAAGAGGGATAGGTTGAGGTTTGAGTGTAATTTTATTAACATGAATCACCCAGTTTACACTGAGCTATGCCAAAGAATTTTGGGAACCTGAGAGTTTACGGGACATTGTCTCTGAAAAAAAAAATTTGTGGCCAGATCTAAAAGCAATGAATGCCTATCACCAGGTGGAACTGCAGACATCTTCCTAAATCCTACATACTGAATGGTAAATAACCAGTCCAAAAATAAGTACTGGTTTCGTTGTATGCGTCTTTTCATCCGACATCAATACTTGGTTAATTGGGGTTATTAACCGTGAATGGGAATGGTTCTGTTCCTATCGTCTTAGTGAGGAGGACAATTGGGAACAAGTTGTTTCTAGTAAAGATTGCATTGATAGGGACTTCCGCTTGACACTGAAATATCTCTCGTTTTCGTTTGTTATTGCTTGCGTTTAGATTGGTTACACACAGTCGTATACTTTAGCCAGCATAAGTATGGAATACATTGTATTAGTGAGCTAAGCAGAGTACAACTTTATTCTAAAGCTGTGACCAACATTTCAGACTCCATTCGTTTGCATAAGGCTTTACATTTTGCTCAGTTTCTTCGACTATGCTTTGCAGTCCAGTCACATTTACATTACCGATATAGCAGCAACATGTAGTCATGTTTTCTATGGTGTTTAAGTCTATCTCCATGTCAAAAGTAAGAGCTTGTCTACTTTATATAAATATTACCGTTAATGACTTAATTAGTACACTTGCTTCTTCTTGGTAAAACTTATGAAACTCCTATTTTGAGGTGCATGTGTTACGATCCATTAAGCCTCCTGGGTTGGAAGTTGCTGCTGCAGTTTGCCGAGAACATTGCATTCTTGTAAAAGTACCGCCATGCATGTATGTTATCTCGTTAATATTTAGCTGAGTGAAAACAAGATCCTACATGTGTTACATTTGCATGATGTTACTGAGAGAGAGAGAGAGAGGTGTATGAAACGTCATAGCTGACACCAATATAGATAAAGGGAACCAAAACCTGTTATGCTACTATATAAACGTGATGAAGAAAATGCACACGACATAGTCTATATGCGATTATGATAAATTTCATCATAATGAAATTACCCAAATAATTTTAAACCGCACAGCAAGTTTATTATGATGACTATGGTGATTGGTGTGATTAAAAGCTTCTGAATGCCAGAAACAGAGAGGTTAGTACAATATTTGTCTACTTACATGTGAGAAAGTGTGTGTGTGTGTGTGTGTGTGTGTGTGCTGAGTTTCACATCTTCAGAGTCACTGTTGGCAGACATGCGACTGGACGGTGGTGGGTAGAGGCTGTTATGGAGACAAGGGATGCAGCTCAGCAACTACGATGTGTCCCTACGCAGGACACATTATACTCAATACCTCGGCACGATATAATTATACCATGTCGATGTTCCATTCAACACGACCCAACCAGATAGATAAATTGTTTCATCTGCATTAACATCAGGACTTTACAAATAGATTAGCCCATCAAATCTGCAAACTACTTTCCTGCAGGCAAGTCATAAAATTGGAAAGATAGAATTTGAAAGATAGAAAAAGGAGTCGTGTTCAGTTTATAATGTTTTTTGTTCTGCAAGTCAGGTATCCTACTATCTCGCTAGATTACACATATCAGCACTTTTGTGTAATGTTTATATATACTGCATTATTCTATTACATAACTGGCAGCAGTTTCATTCGTCTATCGACCCTTCATTTCACACCAGAGACTCTCAAACTCTACCATTTCAATCTGTTAGTAAATGACAAGATCAGTCTACCATTTTCTTGCGCAGACGTTAATACTTACTTTACAATGTAATTTTTGACAAATAGAACTTCATATTTAATAAATCATTTACAATTTAATCTTAGTATTTGCACATATACAGGATTAGCCGACTTTCAAGGCCTGTCGTAGCCTCAGGCAGTTATAGACTCTCCGATTCTAATTAATTTACATTTTTAAAGTTTGAAGGAAGCCTGGACCGTGGCGACACTTGCAAAGGGTAGATAATTGCACTCCATACACTGTATGTTTTTTTTTTCATTAATTACATTATTCTTTAAAACAGTCAAAGCTAACTTTATGCAATTATCAGTAAATTTTTATTTTATGTTTCAGGTCTTCTAACACTTATCCTTATGAATCCTCTCTCAGTTGCTAAGTCACGAATTTGTCTTGAATACAAACAGTCCGCCGGAGCGACTTCAAATGGTGTATGTTACAAGGGAACAGCAAATGCTTTGTCCAACATTTATAGGATTAACGGAGTACGAGGCCTCTACAAGGTTTGTGTTTTAATTTTCCTGCAATAACCATTCCATCAGGAAAATTTCTTTCTGAAAATACAGCACTTCTTCATAATAATGCTATTCATCGTAACACAGTTTGTGTTATCAAGCGAGTGAGGTTCTGGATCACATCTTCTTCAGTAGTCGTAACATTGTATGCATTATGTATTTCATTATAACGCGATCTCTCTATTAGGCGATGTGATCAATGGTTCTCATGGACAACATTATAACCAGGGAGTAAAAATACTGTCATTGGTTGCATGTTTTAATTGATTGCTTCGGTTAAAATGCCTGATACTTTTGTTGTGACTGCCTTGATATTTATAGCTTAATCGTTTGCATCCTGGAAGAAAGCAGTTATATCGGAATCAACGATAACGTAGAAGTTCCTTTTTATTCCTGAATCGATTACGTAAGAGATACGGCACGGGAGGTGATAAGTGAATGTTTGTATGACGAAACACACTTTTGGTCAAGATGTGTCAATTGACACGTGAAGTCCAGCATATATCGCCAAACTGATGTAGAAGTTGTTGCTGTTGCTTAGCGACATTAAAACAGTTTTAAGTGTTGAGATATTATTTGAATTTATTTCATTTTCTAACTAACAAATATAAAGTTCCATGTTTGCTTTCCAAACACAAGAGCATTAAGGACACTGAAATAAAGGACACTGCAAATAACGAGCATGCCATCATTGAGCATGCCATCATTTCCCCTGAAGGAAATGACGCATGCACTTGATTGACTTGTGTATTAAACATTGAGCTATTGCAGTTTTTCCATAACAAAATAATATTTCTAAGCAAAGTTATATCCAAATAAGTGGAAAACATTTTTACTCAGCTGTCTGTAATTATGCTAAATTGTGATGATTTCATATATTGTTTCTTTTTCTTTGTTTACGTTTAATTTATGTTAACGTATTATACAAGTTATTTACATCATCTTATCCTTAAGTCAAAAGAATGACAACTATTGGTTAAAGTATTTTTTAATTATATTATTTTGCATAGCTTCTGCCGTTTTCGAAATTTCTACTGCATACTGATATTTTAATCGTTTCTTTCAGGGTTTTACTCCAGGATTAGTTGGAAACTTGCATGGTGCTATACAGTTCATGATATATGAAGAGTTGAAGAACTACAGCAATAAACATTCAAAAGGAACTGTGGACACTAGACTTGTAAGTAGAAAGGAAAATTTAAGTGACTTAGATCAGAGCAGGGGTTGAACATTTCTTCGTCCCACTGGAAATGTCGCGTCGAGGATACTGTCTGAGCCCTCAACGTTCATACTTTCAATCGGAATTTGTTCCCATTTTTATAGACAAGTTCGTGCAGGCGCTTTGCTCGCATTCTTTGATACTAATAATAATAACAACAAACTCTCCCATGACCGCGATTCCATAGACTCCGTGAACGAGACGAATGACTCTCATTGGTTTCACTTTTCTGTCTGTGGCAAAGACAACATGGTCAATTTTAGTTTTGTGTAGAATTGAACGCACGTCAAATAGATGGGGTGGGACATATAACTGAACGTTGGTACAACTAAAATCTGTATTATGTAGTACACTTTAATATCAAAATCTTTGTACTTCCAAAAGAATCAAATTTTTAGGTGTGATTGGAATGAAACTAAGTTTCATATTTTTTTTTTTTATTTCAGTACAAATGTATTGAGTGCCTCGCAATCCCTGCTATCTCCAAGATAATAGCTGTACTGGTGACGTACCCGTGCCAGGTGATAAGAACTCGACTCCAGGACCAGCATAGAAGTTATAGTGGTGTTATGGATGTTGTAAAACAAATGATAAAGTAAGTTGTAGTTAAAATCATTTTCGCTAGCCTAGGTTTCTATGAAGCCTATTAACTTCATCTGATCGCTCGGAATGCTTGTGCACATTACCCAGTCAGTCGGAAACCTTGACTTTGACCATTCCATATATTTCTTTTAAAACTGAATTTTACTATAGCCAGGGGTATATAGAGTAAACTTCAACGTATTATATCCTTCTGTCTGTAACGCCATCTTGTGAACTCAGGTAGTTCAATATTGTATACGATTCGCTGTGAAACTTTTTATGCTCATCATCTGAGGACATAGTTCATCAACTCTCTGTGCTCGTAGAATGTGTGTTAGTTATTGGTTTTTAGTTTAGTTGTCGCTATATATTCTCTATATATTATAAACGATTGTATCTTGGGAAAGTCTTTAATCCGACAGTTTTCAAGGATTGCAATGAAAGCTTGGGTTACTAGTCATTTTCTATTTTAGTTGTGGCTGGACAATAATGTACGACTGCATCTTGGGAAGTGTCTAATCTTAGTTTGAAATGCATTACTATGAAATTTGTCAAATGCTATAGGGATCATTTGGTGATGCTCAAGTCGTCATATCACTTTGATCTCGCAATTTGTTTTAGAGTTATTGCCCTTTTTGTCTCGAAGCTGAACTAATGCAAGAATCATTTTGTGGACTCGAGTCCCTTTGAAGGCCTTTTATGGATCGCCGTGAAACTTGGTATATATTATAATTAGCTTCTAACGATAAACAGATTGACAGTATAAGTGATCTTGCAATTTGTATACGACCGAAACAAGAAGAAACGTGTTAAGTTATAACGACGTCCTACTATCCGCCCGTTCTTATTTTACTAATTTCGTTTCCACGCAATAACTTCTATTACAATACTTTGTGGCCATCTTGCACTTGTAAGGAAGATTATCAAACGTTCAAACGTCAAAAACATGGCAATTGAAAGAAAAGAATGGTTTCAGCAAATCATGCAAATTGTCAACCATGCACCTTCACTGAAGTTTGAGGATGACAAACTTGTTGACTCAAAAAAGCATAAAACATTTAGAATCAAAAGATCAACTAAAAGATGAATGCTTTTTGCATAATAATATACTTAAAAACCACGTATATTGACCTAAGTTTGTGGAGGCTAGTTCTTAAGGTATGAAAGAGGCCTATTTGGTTTGGGTTCAAAAGTGTGAAAGTCAATGTAGAACACATTTTATTCTAGAGTATATTCGTGACCAAATTCTACGGATGACTTGTACTTAGAGAATCAAAGAAACATATGGATTCTGCAGTCTAAAGCGCAGACGTCACAGGCATGGAAAGTCCAATAAGACATTAACGTTTTCTGGGTAGTAAGTTTAATTCAAGACTGCATACATTGGACAAAGGTCCACTTCATTGAGCTCCGTTGGCAAAATGTCTTCTAAGTCAACCAAGCCCTACTTGTCCTTACACAGAGGACTACTCAACGCATGGCGGACGTATAATGTGCCCTTAGCGTTCATCTTTTTGCAAGTAGCATACTTTCTCTGACACCAAGATAAGTTCAGTCATAATACTTGATGGGTGTGTATATTTGGGATATTAATTGCCTCAAAAACCTACGGTTAAGGTCATAGTGATATTTTCTTGGTCAGTTGACTATGCATAATGTTAGATTACGATACGACAAAGCAAGCGAGTCGTATAATTCCAATTACGGCTTGGTATTGCAGTTTGAAGTAACATATAAATGTGCATTTCAGTTGAATTAATCTGACGAGACTATAGTCTCTTTAACAAAGAACCTGTGAAAGCAGGAAAGTATTTAACCCCGGCATCAGGAATCATTTTCATTATTGTGACCCATTTCTTTCTATCCTGTGGTTTTAGTCTTTTTAAATTTTCTTGTAATCTGTCGATAACATTTATACAGCTTGTTGATGAAGTTGGTTTCTATTCAGTATTTTCATAATGTGATATTTACCCCTAAACCCCAAGACAAGAACTAGAAATTAAAACAACATTAGTCAGTCATACAGAATTTGTTTGTCTATGCATGTGTCACCTTAGTAATGAAACATAATACAGCCTAATCGAGGAACAATCTTTACATGCGGAAGCTCTACAGTATTTCCGTTGTCCATTAGAATGTCTCTGTGCACTGGCACTTCTTGTTACCACAGAAGTGTTGCATCCATTGTACATACCTGGAGGACATTTCATAGGCACATTGCCAAATACACTTAAATGTGCCGCGCAATGGTTTTGTCTTTCCGGGTACACTTTTGAGGGCTATTGGTTGTCTTATTCCGTTTTAAATCTCTAGTGCAATCGGTACTTGTATTCAAATTTCTCAGGAACAATTCAACATATTATGTTGAAATTTGGTTTGTGCAGTTCCTGATAAACCTAGATGTACTTTGTATGAGTTTGTGTTATTTGCCATATTTTGGGTAGTTGTCAACTAACTTCATATCTTCACGTGGGATGTTGAGTATAAACAGCATAGCTTCCGAAACATTCAGCATAATCTGATTTGGTATGAAGATTATCATTAGCTTAATTTGTTTTCATAAGGGCCAGCAACGGGTAAGGTGATCGGTCCACGTATGGGCGGCGACCAAACAACTTACCCCTACTTCTTTGCGCCATCTATCACCGTTCAGACCCCAAGACACAAACAACTAGATTTTTTAAAGTTCCGTCTTGTCCCCCAGAACAACACAGAAACGATGTATACAGGTAATTCAAGAGTACGTTCCTTACCTCATGTGTGTTGAGGGCTTGTGCTCAAGTATGGAAGAGGCCCATTTATTTGTGGTGTAAAGTTCAACATCGTTA
Source organism: Megalonaias nervosa (assembly GCA_016617855.1). NCBI lineage: Eukaryota > Metazoa > Mollusca > Bivalvia > Unionida > Unionidae > Megalonaias > Megalonaias nervosa. The sequence goes on along the minus strand of JAECUM010006325.1, from coordinate 1,603 downwards.
TATTTCTTGCAATGTCTTGACTTGTCACTTTCTCACTATCGTGTCCTGCTTTTGATGCTTTCTTTTTAGTCACAAATTTGCTTTACATAATTTTGTCGTTTCAGAGCTGAGGGTACGAAGAGCCTGTATAAAGGGGTATGCGCGCAGGTGTGCCAGTCAGTTCCAAGTATTTGCATCGTCTTTATGGTGTACCAATGTATCACAAGCCGTGCCGTAACCAACGACCTCTAAAACAGAGTATGTTTACATTAAAGATCTGGATGTATAGAAGGAGGGTAATTGTGTTTGCCACAGTTTAGTGATCGGAAGCTGTTTTGGGAGATGCTGGTTTGCATTCAGCATATCTGTGATCAGACTGTAATTGCATATAAGTCTGTACGACAAAGCAGATTTTACGGGTATTTAACATACCAGTTTCAAATAAAGAACTGGATTATTTTTTGTAATTCTAACTGTGAGACCTCTTAGTCAGGAACTTTCTAACGCTTAAGCATGCAAACTAATCAGTTACCATACAGATGCCATGAGAACTCATTCATATGTAATCACGAATACTGAAAGAATTGACCAGTATCAGTTCAATCCACTGTACAGTTCAAATGGAATATTTTGGATGATCGGATGACGTTTTGTAAGATTCCTTTTTGATGCAGACACGAGAAATCAACGGAGTGCTGATAAATAAAGATTGCTTAGCTGTCTTGGGATGAATATGTATAATCTTCGCTATCTATCTCTATTGTAGTAATGTTATCCTTGAAATTCTGCTCAAACGCAGAAATGCGGCTGCTTGCTGAAAAAATGAGAAGACAAGAACTCCATATGTCTTATGTACAGTTGTTTTCAAGATAAAGAACCTCAACCTTTAAAGTTTAAAAGCATAATAAAAGTTAACATTACTAGAAAAATAGATAGAATATGCTCACTAACCGCTGATTCAGTTATCGATAGAATGAAACAGAAGATATTGTGTATCGTCCATACCTAAATGTTAATTAGTGATTTAAGGTGATTTTATTTGAATATGCGAATGTATCTATGCCCGAATATAATTTAGCAGTATTGAATAGAAGAATTATGAGAACTCTATATATTGTGGTAAATTGTGAAGTTTGTTTTTCTTCTAGATCAATGTTGAGCATTTTGTAATACTTTTGTTATACATGTTGTTGCCACATAATTATTGTCCTAAGTTATATTCATGAAAGGATGAATTCACTCCGCTCTATAATTATTTGAATAATTTCCTCTCATTTTCATGGTCGATTATACTCATCGGAGTTTTAAACTCTTGGATGCATATGTGCCCTCTATTCTGTATTTGGCGTATCTACGTAACGATAAAGCCTCTGTAATGAAACTTTGCTTACCTATTTGAGCATTCATTGTTACCACTGAGTTGGAAATTCTTACTAGAATACGGCCAAAAGCAGCCTTTTGGTTGGTCAAAAGATTTTCAAGTAAGATCTAGAATCGACTAAAGTCTCATGACAGAGTTTGAATCCCTAAAATTACAAACCATTCTCAGACACAAACTCCAGCTGATTTCAAAATTCATGCCTATGATTCCTTAATATAAAAAATCACCAGTTTTAATCTCGAG